>JAVTVY010037623.1:0-17472 GCA_036873755.1 Hanleya hanleyi
CAGTGCCTCCTTTGAACACGGCCCAAGTGCCTCCCATACGAATAATACAGGGCAGGTCGGGCAGGTAAATGGGGGGACAGCGAGGGGTTTAGCATATACGACGAACAAATATATTAACGTTGAAGATCTCTCAAATTTGTTACTTAAAATAATGTGTGTTTTTCAAATAAAGGAATGCTGGTTTAAAGAAAGATATTTGATATACGAACGCTGGAACTGAAGAATGATTCAATAGCGGGCCGTGTGCAGACACTCGGGACTACCGTATATATTTTTCCCCGACTGCGGCGAAACGCGATCAAGTTAGGATAAAATTACAGGACTGCGGAGTTAATTGAATCAATTTTTTTTCTTATAGACTGTAAGTAATAGTAATTCAGTCTGATTATATTGTACCATTCCCTGTTGTTTCTCTGCGTTTACGAATAATAGCATACGGCGACATACTATACGAGATTCTAGTAACATATTCACTTTACTTTCATCGGCACGAACTCCGTGGCGAAAACGGGAGTGTTCGAATTTATTGTTTCACGGATATTGAAAATGTTCCCGTGTTCGTTTTATTAGGATGGACAAAATCACGACAGCGGAAAAATCGGCCGTTTTCGAATTAAATTTGGAAGGTGAATTAATAGGGAAATTACCGTACAGTCATCTGTACTACCGGTTCCCAGAGTTGTTCTGGATTTGGATGTCAACAGCCGATCTGGATGTCGATAACCTAGCAGCTTGAATGTTGTTTTTAAAGCCAACAAGGGTCAACGCTTCTTTTGTCCCCAGTGAGCAAGATGTTCATTTTGCACACGCTGATTTAAATTGAAAACATGTGCAACCCCCACCCCCTGCAGCATGAACTTGTTGAGAATCTCCAGGCAAGCACGGCGGGCCCCCCCCCCCATAATTTAAGCAGTAAAACAATAAATTCTAGACTATATAGTTTTGATAATTTTCTGGAGAGAAATGTGATACATGTACATGTACCGTAATCCTTCTATCGTAATGCACTACAACAGTGTTTTGCATCTGTAAATTCCACAAGTGATCACAGTTGATCGTGCATGTATATTATTTCATTCTTAATTTTCTCAGGTCTGATCCACCCAGGAGGCGATCTCGCCGCCTGTCGCAACTGATGAAGAGACGCAGCATGTCGCACAGTCCCAAAACAAACTCAGTCAAGGGGGCACAATTCAAACCAGGTAGTGGCAACAATAGTGAAGCCGAGAAGAGGCCTAGGCGGAGACGACGTAGATCTCAGAGGAAGGCGTCTCTAGTGTCTCCTTCCTCTGAGAATGTAGGACAAGGTAATGTTGGCCGGTTCTTCATTTTGAGAAGATTTCTTGCAAGTAATGCATTAGAGTTTATGATTTCATTCTATTTTTGTCGTGGACAGCATGGCAGCTCTTCATCATTGATACACTAAAAAACTTAATCCCAGACATACTTTTGGATGCATTTTTTGTTTTGTTTGATATATCTGCACCATAGCAAGGCTCTTGTACTAATATTTGGTTTGCTGATAATTGTCCATATATGCACCTCATTCTAGCAAAATACTGCAGAATGATGTTGGTACATATAGGAGGATGTGTCCTTCCATGAGAATACATCTTGATAATTTTTTGGACTGTATATCATCTCCCCCTTTGAAATGTTTTGGATGCGCAGTCTCCTCCTTTTTCCTTTCGACTTTCATTATTCAGTTCCTCAGCTATTTAACTGCTTAAACTGCTTCTCTCAAATTTCATTAGGATAGCTATGGAGTCCAGTAGACCTAATGTGAGAAAAGTTGAATGCAGTCCGGAAACTTTTGGAACTTAAGCAACAAAAATAATTGGATTTGTTCTCTCCTCATTGCCAATTATGTTTCCATCCCAACTGGAAGTTTGTCCTTCTCAAATTTTTGGTCACCATTTTCGGTTCATTGGCCTCCTGGAAAGCCCTAAAAACTCAAATTTAATTGCTAACCTGGGAAGTCCTGAAAAATGCTTAAAAATAAAAGTCCTGGAAGAACTACACTTTTCTGGAAGAACCAGCGAGCTGATGCCACATGTTTATTTGTGCCAAAATTCGTTCCTAAACTTGGTTAATTTGCTCATCTTTGTTGCGAGTTGTTGTACTAAAGTCTCCTGGATAATTAAAATCATCGACCTGGAAAGTCCTGGAAAACTCCTGGAATGTTTTCCTGCTGTAAGTGTGTGAACCCTGCTGTACCATCTGAATATAAATGTGATGTAAAATCACTTCCACAAATACCTCCCAAGTCTTTGTTGGTCAGACTGTCTTGTAGACAAGAAAATGTTAATCTGCAGTTTCAGAACCTGACAAGCATCAGCTGGTCACTAAATAACTTTCTACTTGTAGAACCTATTCTGATTTTACTAATCTTTTCCTTGCTTGTCATTTTTCTTTATCGGATAAGGTGTTCTTACTTGTGCCTCACTGAGAAGATTGGCATGGTGGAGCATAGGACTGACTGTACAGTGAACAGATCAATGCAATATTATCTTCTCCACATATACACTGTAGTTCACAGACAATTACAGGGAATAGTTACGTTACTGTATTCAATAACATAAGGCAGAAATTTAAGTTTGTCTACATGGAAATGTTATACATTTCATCAAGGGTTACATAAAATTGAATAGGTGTACAAGAAACAATGGCATATCAATAAGGTAGAATTTAAGTCTAAAAAGGAACTTCTATTTATTTTCATCAAGGCTAATGTGAAGTTGAATATACAGTGTGTACAACAAACAATGAAAAATTAATCGAAAGTCCTTGTGTCTGATATTCTCCATTACGGAGAGACATTAAGCTTGGGATTATTTTGTTCTGACTGTGTTATTGAACCCAGTAACATTACAACTGTTCCTTGTCTTTTTTTCTATTTAGATTGGTGATGGATTTATGATAGCCCATATACACAATTCTGTAGACAGTTTGCTTATACATAGCATGAGCTTATGCCCCATGTAGGTGTTGTATCTTTCCCAGAGTTCCGATACTACATTTCATGTTTTTTTTTTCATTTCATTTATTTTTAAGTTTTGGCGAATTCATGTGTTAAAATCACTCAAATTCACGGAATTTTAAGATCTATTCTGACAGTTTAAGCTGACAAGTTTTGTTCTGGCAAAAGATGAAATGCCAACATTACTATTGTCTTCGCATGTACCAAATAATCTATTCCAGACAGTAATTGTCGATATTTCATACCAATTTGTCTTACAATTTCTTTCAAGAAATCCGTGGAGAGTTGACCAATATCATCTAAGTTATTTGGTTTACCAATGTTTTAACGTACTGGCATATTTCCACCTGTTATAAATAATTTTAAAAAAATGCCCCATGTTTTAAAAGATAGCAAGAGACCCGGAGAACGAATCAGAGCTCACCCGGTGACCCATGCATCAATGCACTTTTTGGTGCTATCGGGGCAAGATAGTATTGTTCAAGGGTTAACTTGGAGTATTGTGCAAACCGGGGATTGAGCTTTTACCACTCTGATAATAATGAATTGAATTGATTGAGGCTGCCCAACCTGAACGAACCGTGATTACAGTGCAGGGCTTCGTGTTTAGCGTGAGTGATAGCTCACCTGCACGCAAACACTCGCGTAAATTCATGTCACGAGAGTGATTTTTAGCTCACGTAAACTGTCACATTTTATATTGTATTATATTGCAATCACTCGCCTGACTTTTGAATACCCTCTCCTAAATATTTTGACGCGAGCTATTTTTAGCTCGCGCACTAATTCTAAACACGAAGCCCTGCAGTGACGCTCCATTGTATTGAACCTCTGTAAACCAAATGCTGTGAATATTGATTCTGGTCCCTCGTTGGTCATTGTTGGTCTAGCCAGGCTTTACCATTCATATTTATTCCTAATTTCCATCAGTTGCAAAACATTGCGATTGCTGTAATGGTCTTCTCGAAGTTGGAACTATAAGACCTACACTTTTTAAGCTTCACTTATTTTAGGAAGTGCATGAGTATGAATTGGATAGAAGTCACAAAATTTCCCAATGTTCAGATCTGATGCTAGGGCACAGAGTATGTAAAATTGCATGCTACACTCTTCAGTAGTACATGTGTATGTATGTTGCTTCACCAATACACGCAGGTGGTTGGGTGGGAGCGGGTTCCTGTTGCTTCAATGCATTTTGCTGAGAAGCAACAGGAACTCGATAATGTGATGTCTAGCACTGTAATATCACTTGTCTTTATTGCACCATGTAAGCGGCCTGTCTGTGTCTTTGTGCGCTGTGTTTTATAGGGTGGATGGAGGGTGTCAGGTTCCATGCTGCTTCAAAGATTTCTTCTTTGAAATAGCAGGAACGCAACTTGGCTGGGTGGTGCTTAGTTGGTTCGTTGCGATATAGCTGAAATATTGTTGAAATAGATGTTAAATTCTATTCACTCAATCACCCATTCACCAATACACCAGCTATAGGCATGCTATACATGTATGTTAAACCTGTATAACAAAATATAATGAGTGTAGCAGATATATGTTCAGCTTACAGGTACAATTGGTCAATTCGAATCGTCAACATTTTGGCATGCTACATTTCAGCACAAAATGGAGTGTACAATAGCGGGGCATTTTGCACTGAATGTCAAATTTATATTCAACTCCGAAACTGGGAAGAAAGAGCTCATAATTATATGGAATCCTTCCAGAATGTATCTAATGTGTAAATTGTAATCGTGTTGTCGTTGACAGTCCACTTCTTATGTGGATTTCTATCTTTGGAGGTCGAAATGGTCATTTCTGAGGTACAGCAATTTTCAATTTTGTACTCACCAGAGTACATGTCTGAATAATTTTCTGCCCTCACATTTTCTAAATTTTATTTCCTTTGCTGTCTCTCAATTGCCTGAATTTGGCTTGAAACATAAAACAAGTTGAACTGTTGTGCCCTCTATCATGTCTATTCTGTGCCATAATGTAGAAATGTGTCAACCGAAATGTTACATGCCAAAATGTCTCGACATATTTCTGCATATATCTGGACTAGAAGAGTTACTCCAACTATATCTTAAATTGTTAAATTGGAAGTAGTCTGCCATGTAAAGCTTCTATCAGAATCACACCAAAATGTAAGACAATCAACAAATTTTCCTGTCATAAGCGATCAACTAAGAACTAAGACTAGCTTGTAATTGTATCCAGAAAAAGGAAATACAGTGAAACCTGTGAAAACAGACACCTGGGTAAACCGGCCAACCTCTAAATACCCTATTTCTTCTAATTTTTTCGAACAGCAGTTTTAGTCTTACAAGCAGAAAAAACATCTTTATATCAACTGAGGCTAAATACTGTGGTATGGATATGTTATTTAGCCCAAGAACTGAAAATATAGCCAGTGAAATTTGTAGAATGTTGGTAGAATTTCTCTCCACATATGCCTGAATTTTAGTTTTGCTGGCTGACCTGTCTGGATAATTAAAAGAAATGGGTACTCAAATTATCCATGCCATGGTCTCAGTATATAAATTTGAAGTACCGTATTTTGAACCTTGATAAACCAGAACTCTGTCAAAACACAAACTGACACTATTACCTGGTCCCACGCATGTTCTGTTTACATAGGTTTTGCTGTACTGTGAACTGGTAGATTTAGTTTTGGTTTCAAGTAAAAAAACCTGACTTGTGAGAGTTAAGTGAAATATTTTAATGTATACACCCATACTATAACATGCCACATTCCTATCTGTACAGTTCCCCCGATCAGAGAGAATGCCCTTCAGGGGTCCAGTGTCACCCTATCCCCCAGGTAAATTACCCTCAATTGCCTCGCTGTGTGAAGGTGCTTATAGCTTGGTGATTTGGAATGGAGATCACACTTTTCAAGTGCTTGCTAGCTGTTGAGTCATGCTTAGAACTGATATTGTTGAGAAAAGTGCTTTCTAATTACCTGCTGTCTCATATATCTGACAAATAATTTCAAACAAATTTCCTGGTTATCGGTGGTTATGGCACATGTGTGACATTGTCTAACAATTCCATCACATCAGAACACACTTGAGAAGTCAGTCTCCCAAAATACTGTTCCTAACTTCATCTCTAATTGTTAAAGCTTTTAATATAATTTGGCGACTCCACAAAATGTTGGCAGAAGAAAGAGCCCTCCAGGTCAACTTTTCTATTCAAATGAGTCGGATGGTGGTGATTATATTATGACTATATCGTAACCCATTATCTGGGAGGAGGGGAGGTGGGGGGGAGGTCTAAGATAGTAATCCCTCTCATAATTCAATTCCGCTATTAAAATTCAATCGGCTGCATTTTTGGAGACAAAATTTAATGAATTGTTCTAATAAATTTGATCACTCTATAAAATCATTGAAAAAGAAATAATGGATTATCTGCATGCTTCTGGACCATTGTCAATTTCCTGTTCTAATAAATTTGATCACCGCAAGATTTTATGGTGGGAAATTGCACTTCCTGTGATTGAATTATTAGAGGGCGAAATGTGCCACATTTAATATTACCACACATTCATGTGTTCTTTCTTTGTAGTCTTTAGAGTTAAAATATATTTACTAATAAATAATATTATTCAGGCACATATAATTAATGCATTATGTGGCATATCTTTACAATGGGCAAGTACATGTGTGAATCTAATGTGTACTTGCTCAGAGAAATGTTTCGGGTTCAGCCCTTTGGGCATGGTGGGGCTTCCAGGGATTGACAAGGAGTCAATGTGCAAACCCCTACTCAATCTTAAGGTCATGGGATTGATCTGGGGTGTCGTCGTCTCTTAGGTTTCTGGTCAGGGTGTGTCATTCTGGACCCTTCCTTGCAAATTTTGCATCAAATTTATCTCCTTTGATCAAATTATATCAGATTTAGGCCTGAGTTTTGGGTATTTTGGGTTCGGGAAAACCCCCCTTTCGGAAATATTATATATTTTTCTCATATAAATGCCCTTTTCAAACTTAAGCGAACCCCCTATTTGCCCTTTTTCCCATACAGCGAACCCCCTGATGTGCCCTTTTGGAGTGAAGGCGAACCACCCCTCAGTGAATCCTGGCTACGGCCCTGGTCATCAACCTAGAATTTGTCTGTAATGCCACATTAAGTGTTGGAAAATTCTGTTAGCTGCTGAAATAGTGCTGGAAAAGGAATGTTTCTGATTTAACATTGATCGCAGTCCTAAATCTGGAAAAAAAATACAATATTAAAAAAAACAGCATCACCACAGACCATTTTTGTAAGCCGGCCTGCCATGCCAAATTTTTGTCCAGATCATGGACAGTATGAATAGACCTCAGCTCCTCAAAGAGCTTGTCATAAGAGTTGACTGAGGCCCCCTGTGGTTCCAAGTGTGAACCGGGTGTAAAAAGGAATGACCCCACCCGTGGGGTTCCCGGGTGTGAAGGAATAGGACCCAATGTCGTGATATGAGTGAAATAGTGTTGAAAGCGATGTTAAATCATATTCACTCACTCACTCACTCACCCTGTTTGTGTCCGGTCTATATCTGTGACAGTTTTATATCTACAGTTACAACTCTTTGTGAGTGGACACTTGGTGGAGATGATGTATCGAGTAACAAAATGGCGTTGGTCAAAGGTCACTGTGACCTCAAATGAGGAAATCATTAATAATCACATTATTTTGTTTCTGTGGCTACATTGGGTGGGGGGAAATGATATCACGTAACAAGTTGAGGTCAAGGTCGAAGGTCAAGGTCACTGTGACACCAAAATCAGGAAATCATTAAGGACGCAATTCTTCGTGTCAGTAAATAATAAAAGGGGAAATGATGTGTCGGGTACCAAAATATAGGTCCAGTTGTTGTGTGTGGGGTATAATTAAGCCAAGGTTACCTCTTCTCTTCGACCATGCAGAAACAAAATACACTAGGTGGAGATCATGTGTCATGTAAAACAATTAAGGTCAAAGGCCAAGGTCACAGAGACCCCAAAATCAGGAATCGTTCAAAATGTACCAAAACTGAGGTCAAATTCTGGTGCGGGCATACACTGAAGCAGATTTTAACTCCTGTTTTATAAATACTTTTGTTTTTGGCCTTGGACATTTCTAAATTGTTTTATAAATACTGTTTTATAACTCCTGTTTTATAAATACTTTTGTTTTTGGCCTTGGACATTTTCAGATCATTTCTGCGTTCTCTTCCTCATGTGGTAAACTTTCTAGTAATTTTCTCGTGTCCACGGACCTTTGCAATCAAGCTCTAAATTCTTAATCAAATTATAAGTTTTCCTCCACCTATTACATATTACATGATCAAATTATTTACTTTCAGACAAGCACAATATACGTAACAGGCTCACTTCATGTATGCAAATTGAATTGATTAATCGACTGTATTTTGCTTTGAGTGGGTTTTTTTTGTTGTCTATTCTAGGAATAGACAGCATGGTTATACATATATATATATACAACTAAATTTTTTTGTTAAAGCACCTTTTTCTTAGTATTTACTCTTATGCATTTTCAAACTTGATCATGTTTTTTTTCTCAAATATGCACATCACAGGAATATAGGTCTATATATGGTAGGTGATTGTTGTGTGTGTAGCATGCTGCTTGTATGTAATCTGTATCTGTTGTATTGGGTATAAGTGTTACTGATAATGATAATATCTTGAAAATCAGTGTGTGTAATAAGATCCCTACCATATACATTTATCTGTGTAAACTTCAATACAGCATCAGTTAATGTCTGGATTCCTATGCTTTTTGTTTGCTAATTGCGAGGGATGCATGTTTTTACCAGTTAGTGATACACTGGGTTGTTTTGGTAACTGTAAGATTTAGTTTATTCTAAACAGGGCTGTTGTTCATCAGTCCATCTCCTATTCATGGTCCTTTCACTTGGATATCATATCTCACCCTGCCTACATTCACGATGACTCATTTGGTTTTGCTGTCTCCCAACTGTTCAAACAATGGGAAAATGCTTGCTTTACACATGGAGACTACTCTTTAGTAGTCTCCATGCTTTACACATATACCCTATTTCTTCAAATTTTTCGAACAGCATTTTTAGACTTAGAAGCAGAAAAAAATCCATCTTTATGTCAACTGAGGTTAAATACTGTAGCATGGATACAGTATTTATCCCAAGAACTAAAAAAATAGCTAGTGAAATCTGTAGAATGTTTGCCGAATTCCTCTCCACAGTTGCTTAAATTTAAGTTTTGCCGTCTGAATAATCAGAAGAAATAGGGTATGCTGAATTCTGTGTTTACATATATAGCAGCGCTTGAATTCAGTGTTTACTCAAGTATGCTTGAATTCTGTATTTATCCTGCTTTACAATATCAGAACCTAGTCTGTTACTTTGAAAGAATATCAGAGTGCATCCTTGTTACTGTCATCCTTTGCTCAGCCCTGACTTCCTGAGAGGGCTCCCGACCGATTCAAACCTGTTTGGGATTGGTGCCAGATGAGTAAGCAGAAGAAATAATATTTTCAAGTACAACTTTACTGTCATTTACCTATTGGGGGATTATCCCATCTTCAGTTTATCAAGCCAACTTCGAATTCTACGTTCTCACTTCGAACTTCCCTTGACATATCTAGCCCCCTTCAATGTTCAAAGAACTTATAAATAGGCACGAGACGTCGCTGACTGCGAAACCATTTTAATTTCGAAGTGTCATACAAGCGCGTCATTGATTGGCTAACCTATATATTGGGACAATACAAGCACCATATTAGGAGGAATGACGCAGCTACTTGAGGATGATGTCACACTACACACAATTGGCGTGTAGGTTTTGATTGGTTCGTCTTTCATTCGCAGGCGAAATTTACACCTTGGATTTTGAACACTGAAAGTTGTCATAAAAATCAAGGCAGGTTCGAAGTGAGAACGTATAAATTGGCTTGATAAAATGAAGATGGGATTATCCATGAAAGACACATCCAGCAAAATTGCGTTCGAGGCGAAGCTTTGAGAAGATAATTCTCTCGAAGAATAAGGCAGTTAGAGTATATAATATAATTTTTCAAGTTTCACTTGGTCTGAAACAACATGGACATTATGACTAATGTAAACTTTTGAATAACTGCAGAATGAAGTTTTCTGTCCGTTTTTTTCAAAATTACCTATATGATATAGTCATATTGACACAAGGTAAGAAATATTATAAAACTAGTATATATCTTGATAATTCTTGTACTCCCTGCTATATACTATCTTTCTTTGATTACAGACACATCATCAATACTTCCGTCCTCTATCCTTCCTGCACAAGTAACCGAGGACAGACAAAGTATGGAGGGAAACCCTTACCAGAAACAGTAGGTTACTTCCCTTGTCTAGCATGTCTAGTACAATTGATATGTTCTTAACACAAGACATAGTTTTCTTGTGAAATATTCTATCTTTTACTAGCTTAAGTTTGTAAATCACATCTAAAAAAATTTTAAAGCGTGGGGCTTCCGAGGATTGACCTGGGATGTCATTGTGCACACCGCAGGTCATGGTAAGAATAGGCCTCAGCTCCTCCGACAGCTTGTCGTAAGAGGCGACTGAGGCACCCGTGGGGTTCCCGGGTGTGAAAAAGAATAGGACCCAATGTCGTGATATGACTGAAATATAGTTGAAAGCGACATTGAATCATATTCACTCACTCACTCAATCTAAAATAAAAAAAATAAAAATTGGGGAGGGAGGGGTCCTTTTCTGCTTTTCTGTTACACTGTTGTCTGCCATCCCCCCTCCCCCCCCCCCCCTTCCAAAAAAGTGTTTCAGATGCTTCGCCTTGCCTGCTTGATCATGTGGGTCACATATGTAAACGGTAATGCTTAAACATAGGTGATCAGGGTTTGAAAATGTCGACCCTGACATGGTATGACTTAGCTGTTCATTTTGTGACATTGCACCAGGGTCTTTCTTTTTTAACCCTGGATACAAGGACGTGTGCATCTTTTCTCGTCGGAGATGGGAGAATCTCAGCGAGACTTACAGCTGCTATTCTATGGTACATGTGGGTCCCATTGTAGCTGGACATCTGCTTCATACAAACCCAGCAATCATGGTTATATTTAAGGAGAATAACAGCCAATCATGGATAGTTGAATCATCGAATTTTGTAACACTGTTGATAGTCTCGTTTTAAAGTATGAAACATTCAATAATCCTGCAATTTTGACATGGTTGAATATTGATCGTTGACCTCTGGTTTCTCTTCATTGCAGAGCCACATCGGTTTGGTGAACTACAACGAAGTCGAGAAGCTTCGACCAGTCTTCCAGCCTGGTCATATCAGCGTCTACTGGATGGACCCCTAACACTGTTCGCTAACACAAGTTTCCATTATTTTAGAGCGGATTTGATATTGATGTATTTGTTCAGTACTTGCATGTACTAGCTCATGGTGAATCAGTATTTAACGAGTTTGTCCTAATATCTGTGTGTGGTTTTACAACAGTGAGATGTCTATACACGTATTTAAGTCTCACCCGGTTTGTTATTTATCATCAATCCCTTAACATTCCCTTGCGTCCAGTGTATGTATTCGTGGTCAGTATTTGATAGGTATCATCTCCGACCTAGTATTTTGTCTCGTATTTAAATTCCAAAAGTATTATGAGCTAGTCCCCATATGCTTTTAGTTAAATCACTATTTTAAACAAAAGTATTATTTATATGCAGTGCATATAGACTTAAATGAATGTTGACATAAGCTATACACAGCAGGACTCCAGGAAACCTCCAGGTGAGACTATACTCATTTTCAGGTGCTTTGAGATCTTTTTCTTATGTATTAATTCAACCAGGCACCTCTAAAATATCTATTCCCTAATTTTCCGGGGAACAGTTGACATATCTACTAAAAATATTTAAAAAGTATTCTGGCAAAAACATATCTGTAAATCTGAAACTTCACACTATTAATTAAAATCAATGAATTTTCATTTGTCGATTGATGGAGTTTCACAAATTTTCTAGCAGACCTATCTCATGAACTTCAACATGTTCAGGTATAGTTTGATTTCTAAAGCTTGGCACATATGAAAATCTGTCCAGGGTCACTCTGGACAATACTTTGTCGACCAGAATAGAACAGTCAATGATATTGAAACTCTTCTGTGTGAGGAGATCAATTTAGTCCATACACAGACGTTTTCGTGCAACCAGAATTGACTTTATCACTGTCGCACACAAAAGAGTTTTTCCCATATTGATGTCACATATCCCTTACGTCGAACATTGTAAATTTTTCAGAGAAAATTTGGTTGTGTGTGCCCGGCTTAACATGCTGTGATAAAAAAACTCCAAATGAAAATTCTGCTGTTTAGGGCAGCGCAGACTTCGAGATAACTGCCGATCTGTTAGCCTCCCTCGCAAAGATTCCCCAAGTGATCTTTGACCCAGGAGTGAATGGGCCTGATCAAGTTTTTTGCCGATATCTTTTGGTATACAGACAGTAAAATTTTGAAATTACGGTATGTATTGGCAAACTATATTTTGTGATACATACTAATATTGACAGCAAATTTTGTCCATTTGGCCTATCTAACTGCATGTTAAGAGTCAACGGCTCGGTCAAGCGGAACATCGCCACACTCAGGCGCTGGTTGGTCAAACTGAGCTCTGACATATGCCCGCGCTGGTCTATTAGTTTATATTTTATCTGGCATGGTAGAAATGACTGGCATATTGCAACAATTGTCTGTAGCAGTTGTTATTTATCCATGTACAGTTAATTTAGCAGACCTAAAGGCCAATCCTGAAATACATTGCTGTCTTCTACAGGTTGAGACATTGACATTCATATGCAATTTGTTACTCAAATATGAACTACATATCTCAGGTCATTTGTTCTTCAGCTGTTACTGCTACTATTGCATTTTTACTCCCATGCATTTCACACAGGTTACACCTTCAAGATGTAAGATATAAGTCTTTGCTTATGATGTCCCTGCATACAGAGACATAACATATGGCCCTAGTCTGTTTGCACAGAGTAATAATCATCCTGTCTCACTCGGTAACTTTAGATAGACTTTAGACAGTCATATTTTGGTATATTTTCAGGATACACCCAAGTCAATTGTAGTTCAGACAAATCCATACAGGTAGCTAATATATTGCAGACCATGTAGGCCTACATGTAGAATTAAGTATTATTGGTGTTTTATAGGCCAAGCTCTTTGCAGAATGTGTTTGGTTCCATTAAGTCGCTGCTATATGTGCAGAGAGTGAAATGAGATGCTGAGGGATATGCTATCCAATATGTCGGTCATTATCATCTCACTCCCATTGAAGACTAAAGAGAGGGCATATTCCACAACCATTGTGAAATACATGTACTTACATTGTGGAAATGGGTGCAATTTGAATATACTCACAGGCGTACTGTTCTTTATTTCACAAGCTTTGTATCATAGTGCATCAAAATTACATGTGATTGTAGAGCGGAGATATGTGCGCATCACGTTATCACGATCGCTTAGCCATATAGGTCCATTTTTTTCCTAAAAACTAGTTTAGTTGGCCAGGAGTCATTCTCTGATCCACTGGGGCTGTTTATTGTTGAGAAGGTAAACTTTGTACTTTATTTAAGGTGGTAAAAAAGTGTTTTAAACACTTCATTCCATCTTTACTGTGGTTTATTGCTATACAAAATTTATTTCTTTTTCTGAAAAGTTCTGAAAAAACACTTGCCCATGCATGCTCTTGGCCCCTACAGCTTCTAGTTGTCCCAGAATTCTTGTGAAGTGCTACCTTGAATGTTTTATGAGAATAGATTCCTGCCAGTATTTAATGGAAATACATGCATGTATATCCAAGTTTAGTTAAATGGTATGTGAAATATTACCAAAATAAATTTCAAGTCTACAGTGTTTTGTTTGTCGAGCAGGTTTTATGCCTTCATGTAATTGTATATATTTTAAAATATGTATCCGTGTTGAAAATCACTATATTTTACTTGTATCTGCTGTGATAAATTTGTAAATTGTTGATCTTTGTAGGTTAGCAGATGTGTTGATGAAGAGGTTTTAAATTAATGTTTTGGCATGATGAAGATCAACCCTTGTATTATTTGCTTAAAACTGTTATCGATAGTCGTAATACAGTCTTAGGACATTACCAGTAGAACCAGAGAAATAAGTATTTGGCACTAGTTATATGAAAGTTATTTAGGGAAGCAGAAATAATTAAGCAAGAAATCTTTGTACATTGCAAATCGTGTACTTTGACCAAATACACAGACCCTTACTTCACACTGGTGAAAATGGTATCTAAATTTATCAAATTTATCATTTTTCTACATGGAAAGATAGTCATCTCTCGACTGTCTCCCGTATTTCTAGATAGAGGCCCCCAAGTCCTCTCTCGACCATCTCCCGTATTCCTACGAACCGTTCACATTAGAACCTTTGATTTTTGGCATGAACGTGCACTAGGGGAGTTATCAGCAAGTTCTGAGCTGACCTACTTCTGATGAAAATTTGTCCTACTTAGGTGACCTATAAACCTAGAAATTGGCAAAATGATGTCTCAGGTCAAGGTACACTCTTAAATCATATCAAACCGTACTTCGTAGGTCCTGTGACGTTAGTCACACTGCCATGTCACAGTGACATTTGGACAAAAAATAAGTGCGGAAACACCTGTTACAACATTCTTGAAGCCAAGACGGAGAAATAATACAGGGGGTGTTCTCCTCATGGTAGCTTCATGTGGGATTTACGTCTAACCAGTATTATACTTAATAGCTGCAGTATGAGTGTGTTGTAATTTGATGGTCAGTCTACAATTTCTACTTCAATACAAGAGTAATTTATTTTAAATAAATTATCAGCGACTGTTACATATCAGAATGGTGTTTTAGATATTTTCTGTAGCTGTCTGAAACCAAAGAATAAAACTCGTGAACGGATGAAATTGTCATGTTTTCTTTATTTATTATGAGTAACCTGTGAATTGGATATCTTTAAAACACGGTCGTTGCTTGGTCTTCAAAAATGGTACGGTATGGAAGTAGTAGGGTAGACTGATGTTGTCAACGAGTCAGAAATTGTCTAGGTCCAATACAAGATGAAGGCAGTGGGTAGGTGGTGTTGGTTTTTTGCACTCTTGTGCCGGTTATGCCTCCGTGGGTTGTCGTCAAGAGCCGTGGTGAAGTTTCCTCCTCCACAGGTGGCACTGCATTCCTGGCAAGTCGGGATCCAGATCTCCCATACGGCTCTATTTTTTAGCCATCAGTATGGTGCATCATGAGATAGTAACATGAAAACTAGATCCCACATTATCTGTGAATGTCTATCACCGGGGTCGAAGTAATTTTCTTGACCCTTTCATTGAGTTCAGACACCGCATCGGCCTCCGTTACTTGGATGCAATTGGCACTGGGTTGATTGCGCATATCCAGATAATCTACGATGTTGTCATCCTCTGACGGTGGGATATGGCTGACTATATTTACCAGGACTGTGTTGTAATTCATGGAGGTGAGAACTGGACAGTTCCTCTTGTCCTCCTTTTTATACGCCCGCCAAAAAGGCGGACGTATTATGTGATGGCGGTTTCCGTCCGTCCCCCGTGTCCGGTCTATATCTGGAACAGTTTTCTATTTACAGTTCCAATTTTTGGTGAGTGGATACCCTACGGGGAGACGACCTGTCGCGTACAGAAATGAAGGTCGAGGTCAGAGGTCAAAGGTCACTGGCCTGAAAAACAGGAAATCACTGAAGTGTTCGTGTCCGGTCTATATCTCTGAATGTTTTCTATCGACAGTTGCAATTTTTTGTGAGTGGATACCTCAAGTGGAGACGATGTGTCGCGTACCGAAATTCAGGTCGAGGTCAGAGGTCAAAGGTCACTTTTGCCTAAAAATCAGGAAATCAATGATCATTGATAGTTTTCTATTTACAGTTCTAATTTTTGGTGAGTGGATGCCCTAGGGTGGAACGATGTGTTGCATATCAAATGTAAGTCGAGGTCAGAGGTCAAAGGTCAGTGTGACCGATAAATCAGCAAATCATTAAAAATTTATAATTTTTTGTGAGTGGATTCAATAGGGCGAAATGAAGTGTTGCATACCAAAAATTAGGTCAAGGTCGAAGGTCAAAGGTCACTGTGACCCCAAAATTAGGAAATTATTAAAAATAACTTGTTTGTGTCAGTAGATACATTAGGGGAACATGCTGTGTCACATACCAAAATGTAGGTCAAAGGTCAAGGTCACTGTGACCCCAAAATCATTAAATTGTTAAAAATCATGATTTTTTGTGTCCATTGATATATTAAGGGGAGATGATTTTGTCATGTACCAACATTTAGGTCAAGGTGAATAGTCGAGGTCACTGTAACCCCAGAATCAAGAAATTTAAAAAAATTACTTTTTTGTGTCAGTAGATACATTAGGGGGACATGATGTGTCATGTACCAAACTGTAGGTCAAGGCCGAAGGTCAAGGTCACTGTAACCCCCAAAATTATGAAATGGTTAAAAATAACTTTTTTGTGACAGTAGATATATTAAGGGACACGATGTGTTACAAACCAAAATGTGGGTCATTGTGACCCCAAAATCAAGAAATCATTAAAAGAAACATTTTCATATGCCTGCCGAAGAGGAGGTCATTTAATGCGATATTGCGTTCTGTCCAGTCATCCATTAACATTTGTTGTCCATGCGATATCTCTAGTTTCAAGGTATGGCTTGGTATCAAACTTTGGGTATACCTTACTCGCATGGCAAAGAGGAGCCATATTCATTTTGAGATTTGTCAAAGGTCAAGGTCACAGTCCCCCAAAACTGAATCAAGTTTAGCTAACTATATGCATTTGGTTGGAATATTTAGAGTTGTCTCCCCTACATGTATATGACATTTGTCCTGTGGAGTTGTCTCCCATATTTGATACATGTAAGAAACAGCTACATTCAGTTAAACTGTTGTGGAATAAAAACTGTACATTTACTAATTTAACGAGGAGAGGGGTCCTTTATGAACTTTATACCTGTTTATTAACTCGAGAACAAAGGTTTACTTCATCACTTTCTTCACATTTTTCTTCCTTCATGAACAATTTTCTCGCCTGAAAGGAATTCATTTAAAGGGAAACTACTGTTTTCTTGTGTTTGACTATTGTCGATTTCAGTGTGGGATATGAGAGCTCTCGGCTCTTGTTTCAAGGTCACCTAGTTACCAAGAGTTAAGATCATTTTAGTTTATCATTCAATATAAGATGTGAAATATGTTACATTCTCAGAAGCACAAAATCGTAGACCGTTCTCTGGATTGCTAGCTACCAATTGGGATCAAGGCCATTAAACAACCTTGAAATTTGGACCAGTGTAATTTCGGATGTACGGGCGTATATTGAAGCCCCTTGGGCTCTTGTTATAGACGCGGTTGATAATTTGCTCATTGAGCTTCCAAAGCACAAGACGAGGCCAACTGGACAGCTGACGGTGTAAACAGCTAGTCCAAATAAGCACCACTTTCTTAAAG
>JAVTVY010037624.1:0-16765 GCA_036873755.1 Hanleya hanleyi
CGTCTATTCCCATACCCTTGGGCCACCGCGCATACGCAGAATGCCGATAGTTCAACCCCACACCCAGCCCATCAGATGCCCCTTCACATAAGCTTCACTTTGATACCTCACTCGACCCCATTGGTCCATTAGGGGCTCCCCTAGCTCCAAAAACTATTTCCATACCCTTGGACCACCGCGCATGCGCAGAATGACCCTAATTCAACCCCACACCCAGTCCATCAGATGCCCCTTCATGAATGCTTCACTTTGATACCTCACTCGATCCCATTGGACCATTAGGGGCTCCCCCTAGCTCCAAAAAGGCTATTTTCATGCCCTTGGGCCACCGCGCATGCGCAGAAGGCCGATATGTCAACCCCACACCCAGTCCATCAGATGCCCTTTCACGAATGCTTCACTTTGATACCGCACTCGACCCCATTGGACCATTAGGGGCTCCCCTAGCTCCAAAACGTCTATTTCCATACGCTTCAGAAGCCACCGCGCATGCAGAATGACCCTGAGGAATTCAGCCCCACACGCCCAGTCCATTAGATGCCCCTTCATGGATGCTTCACTTTGATACCTCACTCGACCCCATCGGTCCACTAGGGGCTCCCCTAGCTCCAAAACGGCTATTTTCATACCCTTCGGCCACCGCGCATGCGCAGAATGACCCTAATTCAACCCCACACCCAGTCCATTAGATGCCCCTTCATGGATGCTTCACTTTGATACCTCACTCGACCCCATCGGTACACTAGGGGCTCCCCTAGCTCCAACAAGGCTATTTTCATACCCTTCGGTCACCGCGCATGCGCAGAATGCCGATATTTCAACCCCACACCTAGCCCATTAGATGCCCCTTCACCTAAGCTTCACTTTGATACCTCACTCGACCCAATCGCACCATTTTATCTAGGGACTACTTTTTCTCCGCGGAAGCTTTTTCCCGAGACCGAATTACCGCCAAAACCACGGCCAAACCGCATCACCGCGGATGAATACATTTTTTTTTTTTTTTTTTGCCGGAACTTTTTTTTTTCTATGCACTCATTGATCGCGGCCATCTTGTATCCACCTCCCACATCTTGCACTCACTGACACTCGCGGCCATCTTGTACCCACCTCCCACATCTTGCACTCACTGACACTGGCGGCCATCTTGTACCCACCTCCCACATCTTGCACTCACTCACACTCGCGGCCATCTTGTACCCACCTCCCACACATCACGCATGCGCACACGCCCCAATACGCCCCAAAAACAGGTCGCTGTGACGTCACACAAGGTTCTGCGCATGCGCAGTGAGGCGCTATTTCGCCAATTTAGCCTTTGTATACTAGGAGTTGCACCTGATATCAGAAGTGCTGAATCCATGACCTGTAGGTTGGAATCAATTGTATACATATTTAATATCAAAACTCCCTTCATTGAAAATGTTTATGGCATTCATCATATTTCGTTCTTTCGTCATACACAAGAAGATGAAATCCATTATACCAGTTCGCACCTTTCATACGTGTACTTAATAGAACTGGGACCTGACCATGTTACAAGAATTTGCAAAAGTGTGAAATGAGAACCGAGTCCTAGGAGAAGTTAATCCAATCTATGAGTGATCAATAATATGAATTCTGAAGAACGATGATGGATCTCTTGGAGGCTAATACCCCAGTGAAGCAGGTTGCCGCAGAATGGGTGTGAGCCCGAATGCAGTCAGGAAGTTAGGTGTCAAGTTCCACCAGAGTGGTGAGGTCAAAAATCTGACGAGAAGTGGCAGACCCAAGATCACAACTCGAGGGCAAGATCGCCTGGTCATGAACCTAATACGCAGAAGGAGAACAGCCACAGGTGAGATTCGACAAAGTTACATCTTTGGGATCAGCTGAAGCGGGCTCTATACCGTAGAGTGAATGAACACGCAGTTCTTTATGACGTGCATCGTCTGTTATAACAGGAAAGGGTGTCCATTCTGCAACGTCGGGTGACCCGCCTCATCAACACTATGCGAGGACGATGCCGTCAAGTGCTAGAGCGACGTGGTGGATACAGTCGTTATTAACCCGTGTTAACTGGGTGACTGGATAGGACTGTCTTTGCTTTATCGGTTAGGATTTGTTCGTTACTGAATAAAATCTGTCTTTGATAATCTGTTTCGCAATTTATCAAAATTCTGCCGTCTTGCATTCAATGCCTGCTAATTAAACCTAGCCCAGAATTGGCTGAAGTCTCGAATGGCTGAGTAATCGAATACAGCCCAGGGTCCTCCTATACACAATTCATCCCACGAATTGGAACTTCGAATGACATTGTCCAATATCTGAACTGCACACGAAATAAAACGGCAGCGAATAGTAATAAACTATACCTCATATTCCTCTACATTGGTCCATCTCGGCGCCTGCCAACTCTCAACACATAATAATTCCTCGTTCTTGAGATATCATCTTTTAATCACGCTTTCACGGAGTTTAACAGCCATATTTTGAATCTCAGCGTAACAAAGACAGCGATGCGCGCATATCATCGAACACGCCTGAAAAATCACGCATGCGCCCCAACGGCTTGTGATCACAACATGTAACCATCTGGGTCATCTATACGCGGTAAGACTGACCCTGGGTTTGTGTGTATCCATTTTTAGCCTACTTTCGGCAACTGCAAGAGGGAATTTCCAGAAATCAATACCACTTGACTTCGTCAGCCAATCAGCTAAAGTTTATCGACGTAACCTCAACGTAACCCGCCATGTTCGAGTCATGTGATGTCCTACCTGTTCAAAATCACAGATCTACCACACCTCGTGAATGATGCGAAAGTTATTCATATCTATATATTTTGTAAGCCCAGGCAATATCTGTTTTCAAAGTGGTATGAAAACATGTAATTTGTCAGATTTCTGGAGTCTGTTCTCCGCCGGATGAAGGCCGAACAGAATCCGGTAAAGTACCGGATATCGCTCCGCGATAATGGAGACACACGATTCGCAAGCCGTCTTATGGATGGCGAAGTGTACGCAAATGCTTGTGATCAATGACACCGCCATCTCCGGCAAAGTCCGTGCAAGGGAAATTTACATGACTGACAGTTTGAATGGCGGTCAACTGAATATCCAAATCCCCGAGAATCTTGAACAATTAATGATAACTTAAGAGTGAGGGAATACCGAGAGTTCTAACTTGGAGTGAAGTGACAAAAGACTACAAGGAGAATAACGAGGTACATTTTATTATCACCAGCTACTGTGTTCTTGTATGTGCAGCCGTTAAAATCTCCGAAACGCAGGCGTCAAAACTTCGTGGTATGAAATGTAAAGGGGAGTACCTACAGCTGTGTAGGAAATAGGAAGAAAAGCCACGCCCACCTACACAGCAAAGGTTCTATAGCTAAATTAACCCTATCCAACCTGGGATTTTTGGGACCTGTCCAGGTCGGGGGGGGGGGGCTATTTCGCCCACCCCTCACCTCTTGAGATTGGATGTTGAAACTTACCACACTACACTCTTGGGTCACGCTCTACCAGAACATGCAAATATTTGATGACGTCACAGTGACGTCATTTTCAAAAAGGCATTTTTGGTAGATTTTATTTCTGTCAGATTTTTCGAATTTTTTATTTATGTATTTTCTTTGCAAAAACTGCATGATAAATTAGTAAATAATAGTACGATGTGAAATAAAATCATTTTCACCCACATCGCTTTTCTGGTACCTCACATGGCCGTCATCTTGGATTTGCCCATGATCCCTAAGTCCGCGGGGGGGGGTGCAAATACGTTCAAAATGACCCCAATATGACAACCTAAAAAGTCTGCTTTCATTTTGTTGTCGCTCAGGAGATAGGAGAGAAAGTTTGTTAGGAGGTGGCCATAATGGCCCTTCAGGCCTGACAGGGTTAATGCATAGCACCACCTACAAGGTAATCATATTCACTGATTGCTGCTCTGGTCAAACCTTGTGATTGGATAGCACTGTTTTTGCTCTTCCTGTTAGGATTTGTTAGTTATTGAATCAAATCTGTCTTTAATAATCTGTTTTGCAATTTATGGAAATTTTACTGTCTTACATTCAATGCATGCTCATTCAGGCATAGCACCACCTACAGGGTAATCTTTTTCACCGATTGTTGCTCTGGTCAAACTGTGTGATTGGATGGCACTGTCTTTGCTCTTCCTGTTAGGATTTGTTCGTTACTGAATCAAATCTGTCTTTAATAATCTGTTTTGCAATTTATGAAAATGTTACTGTCTTACATTCAATGCATGCTCATTCAGGCATAGCACCACCTAGAGGGTAATCTTTTTCACCGATTGTTGCTCTGGTCAAACCGTGTGATTGGATAGCACTGCCCTTGCTCTACCTGTTAGGATTTGTTCCTGATTGAATACAATCTGTCTTTGATAATTTGTTTTGCAATTCTTGAAATGCGACTGTCTTGCATTGAATACATGCGCATTCGGGCATAGCACCACCTGCAGGGTAATCATTTTCACTGATTGTTGTGCTGGTCAAACTGATGCCCTGTGAGAATTCTCGTTACAATCGCATAACTATCTTAGAAAATATTAGCCAAAGTTTAGGGAGCTTACTTTTGTTGAGGTGTTTATTCAAGCCATCAAGAATAATATTATAATCAAGGAAATACGGCTCTTGGTGGCCTACTGAAGAAGTGTAATAGATTAGATTTAGCTCTGGATTGTGTACTCCAGTTATTTGATCAGACAGTTCTACCTATTCTGCTATACAGGTGTGAGGTATAGGGATTTGAAAATTTGAATCTGGTTGACAAAGCCGAAATAATATTCCTAAAATTAATCTTGAAATTAATATCCTCCACACCAAATTTATGTTTCGTGAAGAACTGGGAAGATTTCTATCAATTACATGCCGTCTGGTAAAATTCTGAATCGAAATTAGCAGAGGTAATTCCATGGTCAAAGGGAGGCAAGTTGGTCTAGCTTTCACAGTGTCTCACAAGATTTATCTCCCCTCATACATTGGCATTGTATTTAAGGATTGACTGATTTTTTTTTTTACATTCATTGCCATGCCCTATATTCATGGCAATGAAGAAAAAATGGTATGCAGTTTCATACGCATTACCACAGGAGCAGGCTGAAGATTCAGATATGTGTTGGTTGTACATATCAGCCTTAAGTAGACTGCATCCTAGTCTCATGCGAGAGTGTATAATTTGAATTTTTCGTTCTCCAAGGTAGAAATGCTTGCCCACATTATGTCCATTGTTACAGTTCCGAGAGAACATTTGTAAGTTGGGGGACGAGCGAATATGTAAAGCAATGTCGTTCCATAGGCGGATTCCAGATGGGATAAATGACTGGTAATATTGGTTACCTCTGCATCTTAATGTGCGGAGATTTAGATTGTTTCAGTCTCGTTGAATTTCAGAGATGGATGATCAGAGTTTATTTTCCGTGAGAATAGAAGAGCTTTGGTTTTAATTGGGCTGAACTCAACGAGCCATAATTTTGCCCACCTTGATAATTTTTGTAAATCAGAATTTAGCAGTTGCCCCGATGTTGCTGGATTGTCGACAGTAATGTAAAGAGAAGTATCATCAGCGAAGAGTCGTATGTTACAATTGAGATCCTTTACAATATCGTTAATATAGATGAGAAATAATAATGGGCCAAGAACGGATCCCTGTGGAACCCCTGCGGGAATGATCATAGATTTTGATACGGAACCCTCAATTACAACGATTTGTGATCTGTTTTTAAGGTAGCTTTCAAACCATGTGAGTAAAATGCCTTTGATACCTATAGACTCAAGTTTATGTAGTAATCCTTTATGCCACACTCGGTCGAATGCCTTCGAGAATTAATCCCACGCTCTAACTTCTTTACCTTCGTCTAGGGCATGGCATATAAAATTGTAGATATCCACTAACTGATATGTGGTACTATTACCCGGTAGAAACCCTGCCTGGAACTTTGTCAAAACGTTATTTTCTTGTAAGTATTTGAGAAAGTACCCGAAGACACATTTTTCAAATACCCTGCTAATCGTGCTGGTAAGCGATATCGGTCGGTAATTAGCCAGATCATTTTTGCTGCCCTTTTTATGGGTGGGCGTTACATGGGCTAGTTTCCAAGACTCAGGAAAAACCCCTGAGGATAAAGACTTATTGAAAAGATTAGAGAGCGGTAGTGCTAGTTCATTGGCAGACCATCTTAGTATTTTATTATTGATGTTATCGGGTCCACTAGCTTTATTAATGTCTAGGTTATCTAATACACATTTAACGTCTTCCTCGCTAATGTGTATACTATCCAATATAAAATTGGAATCGTTTAGTAAGGGTAATTGAGCATTTGTATCTACAAGAGTTGATTGTTGAATGAAGTAATCGTTAAACGCGTTTGCTATTTCTTCAAGATCTTCATAGATCTTCCCATTAAAATGCATTTGTTTCATTCATCCGCTTATCGTGGCAGTCAAGACCGTATAATTTGTCAACTTTTGGGTTTAGTTTCGTGAGAGAGGACGACATATTTGCATCGGTGCAAACCCACCCGCACCACAAGAGCAAATGAAAGCATCCAAGGCTGCTAAAAAACAGGGAAGGAATTGATCCTGTTCAATATATTTCTGATGTGTCTCTCGTTGCATACGTGGTATGAATTTGTGAAGTGTAGCTCTGATTATTGAAGAGACTTCATCAATACTGTAAAGAAAGTCTAGGCAAATGAGAGTTGCATATGTGGTACCAGTGGACGATGGAAGCAATTTTGTCGAGGCATTCAACTGTTATCACAATTGTTTGACCGACCCAATGGAATTACCGTTCTCCCATAAAGAACACAACACCGAAGATTAAAAATTGTATATTATCTGAACTAGACAAGATAACATTTTGGTAGTAAACCTACAATATTGCCGAGGTCGGTGTCCGCATCGTAGTGAACATTGTTGCCCAGGATGCATAGCGGCATTCATTCATGGTTTATGTATTCGTGCACACTGCAACCTGCAGTCAAAGTTCAATGCCATTGTTTATTGTAGACATGTACAAGAATAAAGTCACTGAATCTGATTCATATTCATTTATTCGTGTGGCAATTGACAACCAGAAAATACTATAAGTAGCCTAGAGGTCTTCTTCAAGATTACATGTATGCCTATACCGGTACATCGAATAATTATTTTAAAATCACATTCAGCAATTGCACACAGCAAAAACACCCTTACGTTACTAAAAACTTCAAATCACAGACACAGAAAACCATTATTAACATCAAAAATTAAATTTACCTCCACTGCCTGGCCCAAACGGAAAATTATTTTGTCAACTTCAACAGGTCAGAGCAAGGACTAAGTGGAGTATATATCCCACCTGGGATATTAAATCAAAGTTTGAATATTGAAATATATCCTAATTGGGATATTTTCACCGATTTTCATACTAAACGACAATGTCGAATTTCGGCATCTAAACTACAAAAACAAGATAGAAGCCACTTCACAAAACTGCCAATACGATTGTATAATTTTGCTCACCTTTTCTCGCCGACATTATTCTCTGTGCAATTGCAATTACGTGCAATAGTTTTTGATGTTGTTGTTGTAGTATACTTCCCATCACTAACCACTGTTGTATGTCTTTATACGAACAGGAGAACTAGCAAAATATGCCAGCTTGAAAATATGGAAATATGAAAAAAATATCCAAAATATCCCAGATAGTCCTTTTCCCCGACCTGTTCAACGAGCTGTCATTACGGATATGGCAAGAATCAAGAACATTACTTTTGCTAGATGACAAATGATGCTAGACGATAAGATCAGTCAATTTGGAAATTGCAGTAAAAAGGATGCAAGTTTTCCTTGCAAGATATGCTTTCAAACTTAGCACACAAAACAGCGGCTTTCAGACATGCCATGTGCTCCAATCTAACTCAGAAACTCTGGCTGTGATAGGTTTATATAGGGTAAGGAGGCGTGGCATTCCTATCAGCAACAACAACCAAAAAAATAGACTCCTTAGCCGATGTTTTCGGGCTAGCTCCAATCATGCAGTAGCGCGGAAACTTGCAAAATTCATTTATTTGACAATATTAATAAGTGTGCGCCGGGAAACAAGTAATCAATTAAGTGACGGGTATAAAACGTTTCACACACCTCGATCTGTCAGAATGCCTCACTCGCACAGTGTCAAAACTCTCCAGTCGACTGATGGAACGAAAACGAAACTGCCTCCTCCTCTCTCCTTTTCAAACTCTCTCACCGGGACTGCACTATGAGTTTGGCAGTGCGGTTCAGCCGATCTTAAAACATGACGTCAGTTCGTCAATTCCGTGTATTTCATTGGCTATCAGAGCCGAAGATGAAGTCGGCATATTCCGTGACTACGACTTGTGCCATATTGACCAGTTTACAGACAAAACACAATCTTTCGCAGAAAATCTCACAAGATATCAGCAGAAGTGTTTACCAGGAAACGAAACCGACATATTCTTCAATATCTGCGCCTAGAAACGGCTCGTCGTGGGATTAATTCAGCGAAATTATTCGAAACTAGGTCGAACTACTTCATATCGCGTTCAATAAACGGAGTGACGCGGAAGTTTCAGTCATTCTCTCATCCTCTCTTCCCTGTTTAAAAATAGCAGTGAAGCCGCGTTTGAAGGGTTGGGACCCTCGCGGACCCAAACAAGGCAAGGACGAAATGTACAACTACATGTAAGTGAAGCTGCATGGAAAGTCACGTCAGCAGTGGTAATCGCTTTGGGGGAACGGTTCTCACAAAAACAATCAATTTTCACGCCTAGGAGACGTTACACTACGCGTGTACAATCTATTTGGGCTGTAACCCATGGCCGAAAGCAAATATAAATTTCACTAACTCTTTGTTAGGACGATAGAAAATCAAACCAAAATGTGGTTTTAAAAGTCAAAATTTACCTGCCAAAACGTAGGTTCGTTTCGCTCAGTTCTGACACCAAATGAAGAGATTTCCCAAACCTTATTTAGGAATACTCCTCAAGTTTGAATAAGGTATTTCTTATCCATGAATAATGCGCACCAAAGTTTAGTAAGCAGGTAAACTTTGATCCACGTCTTTTCTCGGTAAGCTCAGTTCAATATCAGTAGTATACAGTACCCTAATTGGCGTAATAGCGCCTCACTGCGCATGCGCAGAACCTGGTGTGACGTCATAAGTGTAAAAAATGTGGCGGTTTTGTGGCGGTATTGGGTGGTGTGCGCATGCGTGATGTGTGGGAGGTGGGTACAAGATGGCCGCGAGTGTCATGTGTGGGAGGTGGGTACAAGATGGCCGCGAGTGTCATGATGTGGGAGGTGGGTACAAGATGGCCGCGAGCGGCCGGTTTTAGTGTGTGGCAGGTGGACGGCATGTTCGGGCATGTTCGGGCAAAAAAAAAAGTTCCGGCAAAAAAAAAAAAAAAAAAAAAAAAATGTATTCATGCGCGGTGATGCGGTTTGGCCGTGGTTTTGGCGGTGATTCGGTCTCGGGAAAAAGCTTCCGCGGAGAAAAGTAGTCCCTAGATAAAATGGTTCGATGGGGTCGAGTGAGGTATCAAAGTGAAGGTTAGGTGAAGGAGCATCTAATGGGCTGGGTGTGGGGTTGAAATATCGTCATTCTGCGCATGCGCGGCGGCCGAAGGGTATGAAAGTAGCCTTTTTGGAGCTAGGGGAGCCCCTAAGGGTCCGATGGGGTCGAGTGAGGTATCAAATTGAAGGTTAGATGAAGGGGCATCTGATGGGCTGGGCGCGGGGTTGAACTATCGGC
Organism: Hanleya hanleyi; assembly: GCA_036873755.1. Classification (NCBI taxonomy): domain Eukaryota; kingdom Metazoa; phylum Mollusca; class Polyplacophora; order Lepidopleurida; family Hanleyidae; genus Hanleya; species Hanleya hanleyi. Next base: position 9,759 of record JAVTVY010037624.1, read on the forward strand.
ATTCTGCGCATGCGCGGAGGCCAAAGGGTATGAAAATAGCCTTTTTGGAGCTAGGAGATTGACTACTGGTCCAGTGGGGTCGAGTGAGGTATCGATGTGAAGCATTCGTGAAGGGGCATCTGATGGGCTGGGTGGGGGGTTGAAATATCGGCATTCTGCGCATGCGCGGTGGCCCAAGGGTATGGAAATAGCGGTTTTGGAGCTAGGGGAGTCCCTAATGGGCCAATGGAGTCGTATGAGGTATCAAAGTGAAGCATTCGTGAAGAGGCATCTGATGGACTGGGCGTGGGGTTGAAATATCGGCATTCTGCGCATGCGTGGTGACCCAAGGGTATGGAAATAGACGTTTTGGAGCTAGGGGAGCCCCTAATGGTCCAATGGGGTCGAGTGAGGTATCAAAGTGAAGCATTCGTGAATGGGCATCTGATGGGCTGGATATGGGGCTGAACTATCGGCATTCTGCGCATGCGCGGTGGCCCAAGGGTATGAAAATAGCCGTGTTGGGAGCTAGGGGAGCCCCTAATGGACCAATGGGGTTGAGTGAGGTATCAAAGTGAAGCTTATGTGAAGGGGCATCTGATGGGCTGGGTGTGGGGTTGAACTATCGGCCTTCTGCGCATGCGCGGTGGCCCAAGGGTATGAAAATAGACGTGTTGGCATCTAGGGGAGCCCCTAATGGTCGAATGGGGTCGAGTGAGGTATCAACGTGAAGCCTAGGTGAAGGGGTATTTGATGGCTGGGTGGCTGCATGTAAAAATTTTTCCTGAAAAAAAAAAATACGGAACACGGACTTTATCGAAAAACCTGGGAAAATGCCTATATGGGGTATGAGGGGTATATAGGTCGCCGGGCTTAACGGGGCTTGTCTATCAACAGAGTTATCTTCCCTAGTTCCAGGGTGGGTGTATGTAAAAATTTTCCTGAAAAAATACGGAATACGGACTTTATCCTAAATTACGGGAAAATGCCTACATGGGGTATGGGAGGTATAGCACCATCCTGGGAAATGTACTTCTATACATTTGCGGTAGGGTTGTGGGGTCTCGTTTTACTCGTCTCGTCATTTAGAACATGATAGGAAGTGTCCCCGTGCGAATCGGTGAAATTTTTGAAGCCTCATATAGTCCCATACTGAGGGTATAGGACCGATGTTTGTCCCCCTGGGAAACGTACTTCTATACATTTGCGGTAGGGTTGTGAGGTCTCGTTTTACTCGTCTCGTCATTTAGAACATGATAGGAAGTGTCCCCGTGCGAATCGGTGAAATTTTTGAAAAAAGTCACCGAACCCCATATAGTCCCATACTGAGGGTATAGGATCAATGTTTGTCCCCCTGGGAAACGTACTTCTATACATTTGCGGTAGGGTTGTGGGGTCTCGTTTTACTCGTCTCGTCATTTAGAACATGATAGGAAGTGTCCCCGTGCGAATCGGTGAAATTTTTGAAAAAGTACGATATAGCCTCATATAGTCCCATACTGAGGGTATAGGACCGATGTTTGTCCCCCTGGGAAACGTACTTCTATGCATTTGCGGTAGGGTTGTGGGGTCTCGTTTTACTCGTCTCGTCATTTAGAACATGATAGGAAGTGTCCCCGTGCGAATCGGTGAAATTTTTGAAAAAAGTCACCGAGCCCCATATAGACCCATACTGGGGTATAGGTTCAATGTTTATCCTACTGGGAAACCCACTTCTATACATTTGCGGTAGGGTTGTGGGGTCTCATTTTACTCGTCTCGTCATTTAGAACACGATAGGAAGTGTTGCGGAGCGAATCGGTGAAATTTTTGAAAAAAGTCACCGAAGGCCTGGGTAGGCCCATAGGCCTATACTGCATGGCTATGGGTGTATAGGCCCATACGGGGTGGACATGTTGGAGTCTAGGTGAGTCCCTATGGTCCAATGGGGTCGAGTGAGGTCTTATTTTGAAGCTCTCGTGGAGGAGCACTTGACTACACTAATGGTTCGTCCGTGTTCAATAGTCTGCGCATGCGCAGTCTGGCCGTAGTATAGAAAACAGGCATTTTGGGTGCCATGTAGGGGTGTGTTTGGGTTAGAGATGAGCTAATCACGGTTCGAATGGGTCGTGTGAGGTGTCAAAGTGAAGCTTGTGTGGGGTAGAGTCAGAATGGTGTGTTTTTGAATGCATGTCGCGTTAATCTGCGCATGCGCAGTTGGTTGTAGTAAGTAAAGTGGCCATTTTGGGGCAGCGAAGGAAGTTATTTGGGGTCGAGATGGGCTAATCACGGTTCGAATGCGTCCTGAAAGGTGTCATCTTGTAGTTCTCGGGGTGTACACTCCGATTTGAGGGATGTTCGCGTCATCTGTGACGTCATCGTGACGTCATCGGTGACGTCATCGGTACGAGTAGTAGCGAAAGTGGCCATTCTCGGGCAGTACATGAAGGTATTTGGGGTCGAGATGGGCTATTCACGGTTCGAATGCGTCCTGGAAGGTGTCATCTTGTAGTTCTCGGGGTGTACATTCCGATTTGAGGGATGTCCGCGTCATCTGTGACGTCATTGATGACGTCATCGGTACGAGTAGTAGCGAAAGTGGACATTTTGTGGGTGCGTGGGGGTGAGTTTGGTGTAGATAGGGACTATCCTTAGTCCGAATGCGTCGTGTGAGGTGTCATTTTGTAGCTCTCGAGGTGTACATTCCGAGTTGAGGCATGTCCGAAGCATCTGTGACGTCATTTTTGACGTCATCAGTAGGAGTAGTAGCGAAAGTGGACATTTTGAGGCAGTGAAGGAAGGTATTCGGAGTAGAGAGGAACCATTCTTGGTCCGAATGCGTCCTGAGAGGTGTCATGTTGTAGCTCTCGGGGTGTACATTGCGCGTTGAGGGATATCCACAGCATCTGTGACGTCATTGGTGACGTCATCAGTACGAGTAGTAGCGAAAGTGAGCATTTTGGGGCAGTGAAGGATGGTATTTGGTGTAGAGATGGACCATCCGCGGTGCGAATGCGTCGTGTGAGATGTCATCTTGTAGCAACGCCCACCAACGCCATTCTTAATGCATCAACGCCCAGGTGAAATAGCTCAGAAGCTCTGATATTCCATGGAATTGTCACTAATTCTTCGAAATGCAGTGACGCCAGTCGACGCCCGTCGTTACACCTTAACACCATGATATAGACCGGACAGAGAACAACAACAGCAACAACAACAATGATCACACATAAGAGAACAACAACAACAAGAAGTTTTTTTTCATATAGTTTATTCTCCCCAATGTTACATCATACCCACGTTGGGGAGCCGCGTTGGGTATATTTACAATTCAAGAATATTCTTGTCCAATCAGAGGCCACCATTTGCGTCTGTCATATTCGTTCCTGTCCGTTAGATGTATTCTCGGCTACTCTTGTCCAATCAGAAGTCGCCATTTCAGAAAGTTCCATCTTCGGCCATGTTCGCTCTGAACCGTTTGTTCTAATCGTCATCGGACAGGCCAGGATACCGTTGAGGAAACATATCCTCAGATAGTTGTTTGCGCATTCTGAGTATCTATCAGTGCATGGGTGAATACTTTCATCCGATGGGGGTGGTGGGTCAGTTTAACCACGAAGAACGTAACATTGGTGACCCTCTCCACTATCCACTTGGTGTTGGTACGCTGTTCATAGCCCCATTCTAAGGGATCCACAGTGTCCAGTTGGGTCAGCATCGTCTCTAGCGACGCCCGATTGGTGATTGTGAAAGGATGGTCGTACACTGGGTTGATGGCACTGGAATAGAAATAGCACAATTCAGGCGTCATCTTATGGCAAAAGATGTACCCAAATGCTACATTTAATGTGAAGGATGTAGGTTGGTCATTGAAGATGGCTTCCACGTAGCTGCGTAGACGGGCGAGGTCGGTCAGTCGGAAATTGTACAAGTCCAATATAGAGCGATGACGGTGGAAGCAGTGTCGGATCATGGACCAATGGCGTCGATACATCTCACTCACTGGATAATCTTCGGGTAAGAGATCGCTGGAAACATCCACCGCATCTTCCAGAAAATGTTCGTTGTTGTCAGGTGTATTACTGGAAACAGTGATGCTAGGGACCGGCTGGATATCTAGGCTCTTCTGAGCTGTGGGTATAGGCGGGCTCTCCGTGATCGCATCATCAGTGGCATTCTCCTCCCCGGGTTCATCTTCAGTGCATCTGTCCCTCCTGGGTACCTCTTTAGTGGAAAGTTGTCCCTCATGCCGTGGTGATGTACCATGAATCAAACGCTCATGCCGTTTTAACTGACTGGGTCATTTGAAGAGTTGACCACATTCTTCGCATCGACGCTTGGATGGCCCATGAATTGAACGTTCATGGCGCTGTAAATGATCTGGGCGATGAAACGACAGTGTAGGCCTACATATCGTACAGCTATACCGGGCGGTTCCATCGTGCTTGGTAGCCTCATGGCGGCGCAAGTCGTGCCTGCGAGTGAATGATTTCGAGCACGTAGTACAAGTGAACATCTTGGTGGTTGACAGAGTGTCTGATGAAACGGCCAGGCCGTTTCCTTTTTATAGCAAGCTATCTGTTGATCTATTTTTAGCACAATCAGTTCTAAACTAGGGGAAAACCCCTATCACCTCTAGCCAAAAGGGCTAATATCGGTCCCCGGGCTTATTGGGATCTGCCTATCAAGTCAATGGGGTGATGTGAACAACAACAAGTTCAGCAATGTTCATACAGTTTATTATCCCCAATGTTACATCATACCCAGGGCGGCTCCCTGGAGTTGTATGAGGTATCCATGTGAAGCATTCGTGAAGGGGCATCGGACTGGACTAGTGGCTCGGCCGTTGTCACCATTCTGCGCATGCGCAGACAGGGAATTCTGTATATATTTCATCCAAGTATAGCGGAAAGCGGTTGTCATGAATAACAACAAGTTCAGCAAGGTTTATACAGTTTATTATCCCAATGTTACATCATACCCAGGCTGGGGGAGCCGCCTTGGGTATGTTTAGTATGTTCACAGCAAAACAAATTGAAATATCAAACACCATGTTTTATTATTTAACGCACCGTCACATTATGTACAAGTGTTTACTGAGCTCAAGTCAACGATCAGCATGTAGACATAGAGACTATGTGCGGCATCTTATGGTATTCATCAGGGCGCGGGTGACGCATTCAACCGATGGCGGTGGTCGGTCAGCTTGGTAAGGAAGAACGTGGCATTGGTGACCTTCTCTACGACCCATTGTATGTTGGGGCGTTGACGATGTGCCCATCTCAAGGGTTCCACGGTGTCCAGTATCTCCAGCATCGTCTCTAGTGACCCCCGGTTAATGATGGTGAGCGGTTGGTCAAACACATGGCTGTTATTACTGGCATAATAATACCGTAACTGGTCCGTCTTTTTGTGACGTAAGATGTACCCGAAAGCAACATTCAATTTGAAGGCCGTAGTTTTATCTTTGAAGATGGCTTCCACGTAGCTGCGTAGACGGGTGAGGTGGGTCAGTGGGAAATTGTAGATATCTGGAATGGGGCGATCACGGTGGAAAATGTGCCGCATCATGGGCCATTGGCGCCGATCGATGTCATTCACTGGATGGGCGTCCTGTAACAGATCGCTGGGAATATCCACTGCATCTTCCAGAAAATGTCCGATGTCGTCAGGCGTATGACTGGCAACAGCAATGCTAGGGACTGGCTGGATATCTAGGCTCTTCTGAACTGTGGGTATAGGCGGACTCTCCGTGATCGCATCACCAATGGCGTTCGTCTCCCCGGGCTTATCTTCACTGGGTCTCACCTTCTGCGGCTCCTCTTCAGTAGGAAGTTGTCGCCCAAACCGTAGAGACGGACCATGAATCAAACGCTGATGCCGTCTCAACTGACTGCGTCGTTTGAAGAGTTGACCACATTCATTACATTGTTCCTTCGCGCCCTCGTGGAGTGAGCGTTCGTGGCGCAGTAAAGCATCTTCCCGATTAAATAACCGTGCGCAGGTTATACAAGTATATAGTGTACCGTTGTGGGTGGAGGCCTCGTGGCGTCGCAAATCTTCTGGGCGAGTAAACTGCTTCTGGCAAGTTGTGCAAGTGAACATCTTGGTGGTTGACAGAGTGTCTGATGAAACGGCCAGGCCGCTTCCCTTTTATAGCACGCTAGCTGGTAATCTATTTTTAGCACACTCTACCCCAAGTCGAGGATCGAGACTGGTGTACTGGTGTACGACTGAGCGGCATTGCGAACTGACCTTTGACCCCGGCGCGCGCGGTGTAAAGGTTTCCACCGCGGTGCGGTGGAAACCTTTGCGCGCCGGGGTCAAAGGTCAGTTCCGGTCACGTGAACGGAAGCGGAAGTGACCTCACAGAGGTCATATGCAAATGTCACTTCCGAGCTCTGAGCTCCACAGGCTTTGAGCTCCAAGAGCTCCGATCCAAGAAACACAACCCGGCGCTCCTGGTCCATAGCGCGAGCATCAATGATGGCTGTCATAGTCCAGTAGTGATGAGTGATGGCACGCCTCTCCATCGAGTGCACTCTGTGAAGGACCGCTTCTGTGAACTCGTTCAGGATCTGGCGTCGTCCCTCGTTGTCGTCGCCATCTGCAAACATGGACCGGACCACTGCTCGGTAACCCGTGAATGAATTCACCGCGGTGGCATGCTGTAAAATGCGAGTCGCACAGGGCTGGATCTCCGTCATGGCTCTGCAACCATAGAAATGAAGGTGTGTGATCCCGAGAGACGTGTTTTATAGACCATGTCACACATGCGCGCCTAGACGTCGGGTGTAGTCCGTGATACGTACTATTCTGATGGGTTAGTCCAAAATAGAGAGCAACAACAACAAGACAGATTACAGATCAATTCTTTTATTATGCGTGAACATCATAGAAATGCATGTTCTGACCTGTCTGTGGGGTTTTTCCACAATGGCGGTCACCTTTCGGCATTAGCCGCCATTAGCCGCCATTTCCCCACAGTGGCGGCCACCTTCCGCCATTATCCGCCATTTCCAACAATGGCGGTCAGACAAGTCTGGACA
>JAVTVY010037625.1:0-16990 GCA_036873755.1 Hanleya hanleyi
AATTTTGCAAAAAAGGCTATACGATTAATTACATTTTCGTCTAAACTCGAAAATACAGCACCTTTATTTCTCAAATTGAAAATCTTATCTATGAAACAATTAAATGACTATCAGATTTTACTCTTTGTTCATAAATTTTATAACCACAATGAGTTATTACCTATTCTATTTCAAGTATATTTTACAAAATTATCCCATGTGCACAGGTACCAAATAGGCAAGCAAATCTTAATTTGTATAGGCATATTTATTCATCAGACTTATCATTTTATAGTTCAAAAATAAAAGGTCCTCGAACATGGAACAAATCACCCCCCCCCCTCCCCCCCCGAGCTGAAATCTTGTACATCTATCTCCTTATTTAAATTCCATTTAAAATCTTATTTATTGAAAGGAACAGCCGATTTATAATTTCATTGCAGCTGTGTGCGTTCTCAGCAGCTATAGTGGAAGTTTGATTTTATATTTGTTGCAATTTTTGCATTTTTACTTAAAAATGAATTAATGTTTATTTGTTACTTTGCACCGGTATTATAGATCAATATAATTTTATATCGTTTGCGGATAAAACGAGCCCCTTGGGGGTTTTTTCCCGCCTATCATGTATAGTTGTAAATTATGCCCTATTACGCTCTGGTGAAATAAAAAATCAAAATCAAATCAATTTCTCAAAAACGTCCCGAGCACCGCCAAACTGCCCACTTTTGCTACTACTCCACGACTGCGCATGCACGCCATAGCCTTACTTTCACTCCACATCTGTCCAGTGACGCCCCCCCCCCCCACGCGAACTTTACTATGACACCCCCAGTCAATTGCGCTGATGGTGCTACGAGTAACTTGAGTGTCAACCAATTCGGAATACGCTTCATAGTGCTTAGAAGGGAACATTAATGATAGAGAATTTTTGGTTGGCTCAGTCGACTTAGACATCGCGCTGGCGGGGTGTCTTTTCATGTTTTCGCGGTTCCGACATTGTGGCACCATGATACGGGTTAGATATATGGACTGATCTTTGATGTAAACATTAGGTAAACGGACACGGTGACCCTATCTCCCCTCCAGGATTGCAAGTGGTTTAGTCCAGAGGCGATCATGATGTCATAATGCTATAAAATATTCATGGTATTGGCGCTCAGAACACCAAATACAATTGAAATACTTAAGATTCTATATAGCGACATGTACGATTGGGGAGCATTGATAAGATATTAATTTATTAAGATTGAGGGTTGTTTGGATATCATGTGTTTTCACACAGTGTTCAAATGAACACCACATTCAAAGTGTGACTGACACTCTGGACACGACTTTGAATTCATTTGATAAGAATAATGATCAGTGATTAGAAGTTTATGTATAGAACATCTTTGTCTTGCTGACATTGAAAACTGTGTTTTCTTGTATTTATTTCATACACATTGGAATTGAGGTTAACTTTAACCCTATCTGGCCTGGGCTTTTTGAGACCTGTCCAGGCCTGGGGAGGGAGGGGCCGAAATGGCCCCCCTAATTATTTTTCTTACCCCTTGAGCTAGGGGGCTGAAACTTATTACACTTTACCCCTGGCTCAAGCTCTACCAGAAAATGTAAAAAAAATCCAAGATGGTCGCTTTGATGACGTCACAGTGACGTCATTTTCAAAAAACGGCATTTTTGGTCGATTTTTCGGTCAGATTTCCGAATTTTTTATTTTTGCAATTTCTCCACAAAAACTGTATGAAAAATTAGCAAATATTAATGTGATATGAAATAAAATAGTTTTTGCCCACTTTTCTGAAATAAAATAGTTTTTGCCCACTTTTCATTGCGGAAAAGTAGAAATTTTGAAGAAATTTGACAAAAACATCAGCTTTCTGGCACCGCACGTGGTCGCCATCTTGAATTTACCCATGATCCTCTGCTCAGGGGGTTATGTAACTAGGCTCAAAATGACCCCAATAAGATAAACTATAAAGTCACGGAGTTTCAGCTCTTCATTTTTTTGCTGTTCCGGAGATAGTGCAGAAATTTTGGTAGGGGGGCCATAATGCCCCCCCCCCCCCCTCACCCAGGTCAGGTAGGGTTAATACGAAATAGGTCTTGCGATTATTGAAGCGGAATTTCTTTATGGACGGTGGCTGATTATTGAATCTTGATATCGGATCTGACACATGCTAGTGATATAACTATTCTATTGACAAATTCATATATATTGGATCTTCCTTTTGGTATTTTCTTTTTCAGTTACCTTTTGTACAAAAGGAAGGCATTCGAATGTTTGTTTGTGTTTGTCAATATCAATTAAGCATCACTGTGTACTAGAATGTTCCCATAATGTATATCAAGCTTCAAGAATGGAACCAAAAAAATTGCAAGTATCCATTTTCGAATGAGATATATTTATCGAATTAATTTATATGAACTGAGGTACATATTTTCAATATCCACCATCCAATTTAGCTTTGATGTGGATGTAATACGAATTAGGTCTTTGGATTATACACGCGGAAATTCTTTAATATATTACGGCTGAATATGGAATGAGGGATTAGACGCCTGTATTAAAAAGTTGGAAGTATCTCCATCGAAACGTCAGTTCCATAACAATAAAGAAGATGTTATCCATAAAATAGACTATAGCGTTATACAATATCCATGAGTGGGTGGTTGGGTGGGCACGGGTTTCTGTTGCTTCAATGCATTTTGTCTCACTTCATGCATCATGTTTGAAAATAGTTTGTATACAAAATGATTAAAACTTGATGGGGACTTCCTTTCGTCTTCTCTCAATACTTTCTCTCTCCCCCCCCGCCCCCAATTCATTTCTTTGATTTCATGTAACATTCATTTTCATTTCTTCTAGCAAATTAGCTGGTTTTCTCTAATTAAATATCGAAACATTGCTGAGACCTAACCCATAATGGCGAAGATAAATATATCATGACGAAAGACGACGTTATCATGGTAAATTTTGAAGGTTTCGTTAATATCACCAGAAAAGTAGAATCCATCCTCTTTCTAGATGTCCATAATTTCGACATGACACTGATAGAGTTAACAAATGCAAGCGGCAACTTTACATAGACCCGTTCCTGGTTAATAATTGACCACTAGCTAGATTAACAAATGCAAGCGGCAACTTTATGTGAAGCCGTTCTAGGATAAGAATTGCCCACTAGCAGCTAGATGATAATCCTTAACCCAAGTCGAGCAGAGTTTAACATGTGTGAAACATATTAAACACATCCCACAATTAAACGCAACATTAAAAGGGTGGTGAAATACGACGACAAGAAGTCATATTACATACAGACAAATATACTGACTGAACCATAAGTGACCCCTGTGGAGATTTTTATCCCAACCACCCTTTCATTGTGTATGTTCATGTGGATATATTGAATGACATGACCACACGGTCATGACATGACCTAACACCGACTTGGGCAGTATTAGATACAAATATTTCAGAGAGACGAAGTAATAGCCCTGTAACACTGACGATGCTATAAAGAATATACACTAGAGTTCAAAACAGACATTACAGAGACTTCATTCCAGAAATATTGGAAGTTTGATTCCTCGATTTGCTCAACTAGTATCCAACCACAAAGTGTTAAAAGCTTGAGCTCTCTAGACCCAAGTATGAAGAAGATATCGACGCATAATCATCTCAACTCCCATTCCTTGTTTGTTTTTGTGTTACTCAGAAAGCATTGGAAGTAGTCATCATGCGACCTTACTCGTCACCGTAGACGTCAACACCCGGTTCCAAATAAGCCATGCTGTCATGGTCTTAAATACACACATCAAGCAATAGCTAACAGGGTAACACTACACCGTTGGAAAATTACAACAAAAGTCAAGAGAAAAAAAATCTTCCACGATGATAATAACGACATAGTGACACCAACATTGAATATAATCGGAATCGGATTGCTTTATCTGAATGATCCGTACACAGACTCAATATGCTTTAAATTTCATTGTGTTAGGATTGGAGAAAAATAATATTTTAGAACGTAATCACCCCTACTCCTATTTCGGTTTCATATTTCTCATGCTCTGGTGCCGTAACACATGGTTATGCTACATCCCCGAAGTGCATATTAGATGGTTACCCCAGGTCTAGAATTAACGAAGAGATAATTATCTTTAACAAATACAAATCAGGCAGAATGCTAAAAGGGTTTCTGCAACTGAAAAACAAAAAATCGAGTCTCATCTCTAAACAAATCGAGAAAAAATGTACCGCCAAGTTATGACGTCATCATGACGTCAAAAACGTAAAAGGCGTACCTTGGATTACTTGATCTAATAAAACATTATTCAGAGGTCAGGTATGGAAAGTTACAGAATGTTTAGTGCAAGAACAACAAAGATATACGTTTATAAATACCCCTATCCCCATCTTAAATTTGATTTTGTCTTGTTCAGACAGCGGGGAAGAAATGCATGCTGTGACCTTAGGCACCACCGTAGATGCCCACATCAGGTCAAGAACTTACCAGCAGATGATACGCGTTCACAAACAGTGGTCAAACTAAATCTATGATGTGCTACGAAATCCTTATTTAGACCCCTTTTTGCGATTTGGCTCCCGAACTAGTACAGCGACTTCCCGTGGAAAAGCCCTGTTCTATTTATAGATAATGACGTTAGTTCTATTTATAGATAATGACGTTAGTTCTATTTACAGATAATGACGTTAGTTCTATTTATAGATAATGACGTTAGTTCTATTTACAGATCACTCGAATTGATGAGTAGAACAGTACACCCTTCACGGTAATACAACGTATTATAAAGAAATGTCATTGTATTCAGGCGTTTTTTCGTGGCTATACAGATCGACCATCGCGTTTGCATCCATGTCATGGGCCTCCAGCGTCGTATATCCTGCTCCTGCGCAACTCCTGTGCTACTCCTCGACTGCGTATGGGCGCCGAAACCGTACTCCCATGCCACATCTGTCCAATCGAACGTTCCCCCACGTGAGCTTTACTATGACAATCCCGCAACCCATTCGGACCAATGCCGCCAACAGATTTATCGCTCCTTCAAAATGTATAGATGGCGTTACGATTTTAACTTTCACTTCATCCGGGGTATCGGCATATTCATCCATGTCATGGGTCACCAGCGCCGTATATCATGCTTCTGCGCGACTCCCGGAGATGTCAGATTGACTCGCCATCGTCTACCGTTTCTATGTTGTATAACACTTAAATAAAGTTATCAATCAACCGGCCATTCAGCCAGAAATTCAGGCAATCCCCCGCGTTGGCCCTTGACATGGGATTACTGTGTCTCTACTCTGTGGAAGTGACCGTATCTCCGCCAGACATGACCGCACCACCGCGGGGAAATACCGCAGAGGAATACCTCCCCGGGGTCACTTGCGATCACGTGACCGGAAGTGTGACCTTTGCCGGAACTATAGTGACCTTGACCTCCGCGTGACCACGGGATCTTTAGATGGCTCCCCCCATAGTTTCGTAGCAATGGCCCCGGTCTAATCAGGACTCATTTACGGAGAGAAAATCTGACAAAAACGGGCGAATTTTTGTTTAGCCTTTTGAAGTTGATACTGGACCAAGGAACATGAGAAAGAAATTTCATTGAAATCGCTCTCACAGATTTTTCTAGAAATTTAGTCGAATTTGACCATTTTACGACATTTTAAGGTAGCGGGAGACCTAGCCAGAGGTGATCCAGCTTAAAATACTGATTTTTCGTTTTTTAAATATTATTCAACTATAGATTTCACTTTATCATTTAGAGAAAACGCGAACTTGGAGAAATATTTATTTCTGGTGAAAATGAGTGTTTAAAGTTGGCCAGTTATGAAATCTGCAGGTAGAACTCAATGAAACAGAGAATTAACACCTATCCGCGATCGCCCAGCAGGTGTATGAACAATGTATATTGTAGGCAGTCCTTGATCGGTGGTTAATTGCCTCTAATCCCGATCTTCCCACAAACAAATTAACAGGTTACACAGTACCCGCTATGTCATTTCCTGTACTTATTGTACTGTTATAATTTGTTTTGCTAATTTATCAAATTACAGACGCGACTTGTGTACGGTGAGGGTTTATTTGTTTTATGTAGCTAAACAAAACAAACCACTCAATGGTTTCCGTTTGACCTCCGTACAGCGCGCCATTTCGTATATAAATGGAATATCATTCCTCACTGACTCACTTATCCACAGTATATCTGCAAGTCATACATTTTCATAACATTTACGAATCAACAAAGCCATGGGACGCAAGAAATATGTTTTCCGACCATTTGCCCAGTTTTCAACTCTGATAACTTCCACACTTATCGGCATAAAGTCTTGAAATTTTCAAATTTTATTTAGCATATATAGAACTAGTCGACTTTGCTTCAAATTTTCTAAGTTCGTTTTAGTTTTTTAGATATTCGCGTTTTACTAACTTTAGCATTTTTTTAAAAATAAACTTGAATAAAATCACATCTATGACGAAATTATTAAAATTGTGGCACAGTTTACTAGTTCAGATAGCTAATAATATGTGCCTTGAATTCCAATAAATTTGCACCATGCATGTATAAGATATGTGCTGTGAAAAATTGGGTATACTTTTCGAAAATATTACTGTTCAAAGTTGTGTAGAGTATTTAGTCTTGAAAAAATTGCGAAATAATAATAATATCCAGTTTCTCCACAAAAACAGCTTTCAGAAAATATATAATATGATAAAATTGGTCAACAGCTTGTCAAGTAATTAAGCAAGAAGATAAGAGGTGTATATTGAGCCTTTGGCTAGGTCTCCCGCTACCTTGAGGGGTTTTCTAGGAAAAATGAAGCAAGCTTGGAGGGGAGTGTTCGAGATTTATGTTTCTATAACATAGCAGTGCTGTGTCTTAAAATAATGGTTCACTCAAAATAAAATTCCGTTTACTCGAACGGAAAAAATCCGTCCCCAGGGAATCAAGGGAATATTCCGTTATTGTAACGGATTCTTATTTTTTAACGGATTCAACGGATTTTATTATCCGTTAAATTTAACGGAAAAGTCCGTCCCCAGGGAATCGAGGGAATATTCCGTTATTGTAACGGATTCTTATTTTTTAACGGATTCAACGGATTTTATTATCCGTTAAATTTAACGTAAAAGTCCGTTCCCAGGGAAACAAGGGAATATTCCGTTATTGTAACGGATTCTTATTTTTTAACGGATTCAACGGATTTTATTATCCGTTAAATTTAACGGAAAAGTCCGTCCCCAGGGAATCGAGGGAATATTCCGTTATTGTAACGGATTCTTATTTTTTAACGGATTCAACGGATTTTATTATCCGTTAAATTTAACGGAAAATTCCGTCTATAGGTAATCAAGGGAACAGTCAGTTAATATAATGCAAAAAACATGTACAAAGACACAATAAACATACTCGACATAATATTATCATATATTTTGATTAGACGGACTATCCATTTTACGGATAAAGGAGAAGACACACTGTAAATTTGGCGTTTAGATCCTAAACATAAATCTAAACACAAATTTTGTCCATAGTTTTTGACACGTTTAAATTCCAACATGTTTAGAAATATTGTGCTTAGACCATAAACACATAGCTAAACATGTTTAGAAAGTTTGTATTTAGAGCCTAAACACAAGCTAAACATGTTTAGCAATGTTGTGTTTAGACCCTAAACACAATGCTAACATGTTTAGGATTATTGTGTTTAGATCCTAAACACAAAGCTAAACATGTTTAGGAATGTTGTGTTTAGAGCTAAACACGTTTAGAAATATTGTGCTTAGAGCCTAAACACATAGCTAAACATGTTTAGGAAGATTGCGATTAGACCCTAATCACAAAGCTGAACATGTTTAGGAATATTGTGTTTAGAATCTAGACACAGTTAAACATAACCCTAAACAGAAAACTAGACACAAAATTTGTCCGCTTTTTTTAACATGTTTAAATGCGCACATGTTTAAATTCATTACATGCCATGGATTTAAACACAATTTTTTTGTCCTGTCTGTGAACATGTTTCAGTACAAAAATATTCTCCCTGCATGCTGGTTTGCTGTGTAATACACTCGGACTCAAGAATTGTATGTCGGAAGTGAACTGGCCTTCATTCTGATGTCAACGGTGGTATATTCCCAATATGACTTTCGATGCCTGCTGATATGTGATATCCAATAGAAACACCATACATTTCACAAATCAGATGATGAGTATCCAGGAACAGCAAAACACAAATTGATGGAGAGAAAATAGCTGCAATCTGATGAATTCACAATTTTGCATGGACTACAAGTTGTAAGATATAGGTGTTGTTGCTTATTCCTAGATATTCACAATCCTCAATGAAAAAATCTAACAATAAATGAAAGGAATAATAGTAAAGTTCTCAGTTAGTTGACTTTTATTGTCAATTAGTGCACTGCTACCATGATCATCACACCCGCGCCACTGATATTGGAATTTCGTGAAATGAACTTTCATCGTAATAAGAGCCGAAGCTCAAGCGATCCCAAGATCATATGCCCATGAACAAACATAGTGAGCTAGCAATGTGGTTACTCCTCAGATGGAAAAAGTGGCCACACAATAGGAAAATGCATGTCCTTTCCGTGGTGTCAGAATGCCCCCGAAATCATGGAATGCACATGGGCAAAAATTATGTACATTCAAAATACTGAATAAATCTATATAGACAGTGTACCTTCATTCAAGAATTGTATTGGGTTCCAAGTTCTATAAGGAAAGTTCCAATCGATTTCAGGTGTATGTTGTAGCCAAAAATTCAACAAAAGTTAATACTTCATTTAAACTTAGGAACAAGAGCTGCATGGCATTCGTGATTTCACTTCCAGCTGATATTTCCAACACTGAAACTGTTGTTGACAGTTCAGCCATCTGTGAGGGTGATTAATATCAACGACTCTGGCTCCTCAGGCTCTTGGTATTGAAGTCCCACTTGACTCTTTCAGCTGTGAAACAACAGAGAAGCAACATTAATAAAAATTCGAGTGACAGAAGTCCCCAAAGATTGACAATTGTAATTTGACCCCAGGATGTGAATGGGTATGAATGGTGGTGCCCCCCCCCCCCCCCCCCCGGTGGTCAGACTGTCATAAACATGAAGCTGCGCTATCCTATAGAAACCCCTCGGCTCTGAACCCCAGCTATTATAATGCAAGGGTGTCTCTACCAATTGATTGGCTTGTGGGAAGAAATATTTACCCCTGGTATTGTAAGTCTACTTTCTTTGAAAAAAAAAGAGAAGTTTTCCTCCCCTTAAATTAATTTGTTTCTGGAATAAATTGAAAGAGCTGTGTCGATGTCTCACCAAAACAACAGTACACATGGCTAGATAAATACAGTACATGTATACTAAATGGCACATGTATGTCATTTTCAAAACAGATTTGCAAGCATTCTTCGCATTGTCTAAGAGAATAAATCAATAAATCAGTCATCCAATCAATAAATAAATGTGATAGTATACTAACATGATATAGAAATAATATGCAAACTTAACATAGGAATTAGTGGATTTTATTAGACAAGGGGCATAACTCTGCAAAATACTTTCTGACACGACTCATTTTCGATAGGCATCTAGTTCAGGTCAAGAGAAACAACTGTATCACGTTAGGATGTTGTATATGGAACGGTTCTGAAATTATCACAATAACAAATCATAAATGGATTTTTATTTGTAAAAAGGGGCATAACTCTGCAAAATATTGTCCGAGATGACTCATTTTCGATAGGCTTCTGACTTACGTGAAGATAAATAGATGTAACAAGTTTGGTTGCCATGCATGAAACGGTTCTGTAGATATCGCGGTAACGGACGGACGTACGGACAGCTGTACATGATGACGACAATACCCCTAGGCCAAAGTTACCGGTAAGTTTTTTTTAGAATTTATTTTATGTTCCAGACAGACCCAATATCAGTGTAGTCCTTTCCGGCCTCTCAGGCTGAATGTTATCCTGACACAGGGACCCCAGCCTTTGATCTATCCTCTTAAAACTAAGTCCAAATTAGTAAGCAACAAGTTACAATTTTCAAACTGACCCGGCCCAGGAGTCGAAATATTAAAATAAATTTAACAGTCACACGAGACAGCAGATCAAAAAGTGTACCCATCACCTTTAAGAATTACCTGAACAAGCGGTCGTTGAAATTGTCGAGTACATGTAATTCACAATTAACGACAAAGCAGCTACACGTTACCAATAAATTAATGACACCTTGTTTCCATGCACTAATTTGCAGCTGTTTGAATGAATTTTGTCAAAGATATATTTTGAACACCAAAATAAAAATAAAAAATTATTGGCTACCTGTCACTGGAGACAGGCATTTTATTTGTCTACCTGTCTTTTTATAAAATTACCTGTCAGGGGGAGGCAGACATGAGTAAATTTTGACTCCTGCGGCTTGAGATTGAACCCAAAACACATGGCTTGTAGGGCAGATGTTCTTATTCATTAGGCCATCACAATTGACCAGATTAACAGTTAACAACAGAAGACAGTAATCCTACAAGGGTAACACACCGGTTCTTGTCGAATCACCGAAGTTAAGCATTGTTAAGCTCGGTCAATACTTGGACAGGATGCTGTACTGGCTGGACTGATCAGTGTCCAGGGTAATAGGAACTGTGAGCACTCTCGTGTTATGGTACATGTAGGCACAGTTGTGATAGGACTGAAACAAGTTTGAAAACGATGCTAAAGCCTACTACTCACCCCTTCCTACAAGGGTACCTAATTTAAATTACACTATATTAAAGGCACAGGCCTCAATTTAAGGTGGTAACCTGTTTTCGGGTTGCCTGGAGGTTGCCATATGAAAAATAGTGGTAACCTATTTTCTGGTCCCCATAATTTTGACTGATAATTGACAATAGGTTAATAATTATGCAATAGGTTACCATAGGTTACCAATGTAGATTTCATGGTAACCTGTTGAGAGGTTATCATCAGCACTCCTTAAATTGAGGACTGCGGCAATCACAGATTGAGAGTTTTACATCTCAACTGGTGAAATGGGATATGAAATGCACTCAATGATCCAGAGAAATGATTCTCAACAGAGAATAGATGAAGTGACCTTTTGTATAGAAATTATTTAGGCCGTTGTCAGTTAATGGGTTGTTTAGCATGACCTCCTGTCAAAACATACATGCTACATGTAGATGCTATAATTATTAATTATTGAAGGTAAATTTTCTACCATGGACTCATTCCATATCAAATCAAAATAATCTCCCATTAGCCTGTTCCATAAAGCAAATCAACAGGACAATGTGTATAAGTTTCTCTAAAGAGACATTTTAAGTTTGCTTTAATTTAATTGAAACATTCTGTAAATAATTATGGTAGATAGTAAAACTCAAATGCACACAGTGTCATGATTGTGTGAACAGAAATCAAGGGAAACAACTCTTACTTCAATGTGACTACTATAAAAGATATCTTGCACGATTTTGTAAATTGATGAATCTGAATACTTCTAGTGAGTAGCTTGTCCTTGAGGGGGGGTTATATATGCATACTATATTTCGCTTAGTATTCCGCAGATATATTGAAATAAGAAATATATTGGTGTTAGACGTTACATTTGATCTTTATATATAATTTTCTACCCTAACACCCAGCCATGTGGGCATTGTAAGGGTACATTGTAAAACCGTAGCCAGAAGAATGAATGAATAAATGCCCAGTGGCTTGTTCCAGGGCTTCAACGTCAGGAGTTCCCTCTTATTGAAATCTTCTTTATTTCTTTTTCACTGGCTGAAGATAGGGATTCTCTGTCCAAGGCAACGAATTTTGTATGTCCATCGTCCTTAAGCTTACGAGAATTTTGACGCGCACGTCGACAGCATGTGTTGTAGTTGTTGTTGTGGGGACTGAAGAGGTGAAGCGCTCGACCACTTCGCTCAAAAGCGTTTCATCAGAGAAATGGATGGTTAAATTAGGCACGATGTACCGACTGGTTGATGAGGAAACAACTGATCCATCATGATGACTTTGGTACATAACCGTCTAAACTGCCGGAGTTCTAACTTTACTGCAACGTGCTCGACACGTGGGAATCCCCGCTAGAGATGCATGCCGGGATAACGACTTCGCCTCGTTTTGAGAGGGTTTCCCTCAAGAATATGAACCAAAATGGCGAATTTTGATCGCCTCCGCGGTTGACAGCACGGTCAGCTCATTCGTTTTCATGGATTTGCTTACTTATTTTTTTACGGCCAATAATTACTGATAATTAAAATACATGCGGCATTATTGATCTCCAAAATATTGATGCGGGCGGGTCATGCGAAACAACCTATCAACTGCCTTAGGGCATAGTACTGCAGGGGACGAAAATGAATGTATTATGTCTGCTATCCTCTGATGAGCTCTTCCCTGCCCACAATTAGGCTTTTTTCTTTAAATTTTGTACCAATACATACTTGGAAGTCATTGTCTGTTTTCCTCAACATTGAAAGAAAAAGCATGGTTTGACAATTAACAACTTGCCCAGGTGGAGTTAAGAGTTTTATGGTTCTTTATAGCTGCATGGGCAAGCTATACAAAGAACTGGAAGACAAGGAATGCCAGTATTTTTATTCCAAATGAAAGGTTCTTTGGGGATCTAAAGTTATAAATCAAACAAAAAAAGTTGAGATTTCTCATTAACAGTACTTACATCCTTTCTGCAAATAAAATCTGTAGCGATGCAGGAACTCTTCTGTTCGAGTGAGGTGTTCCAGTACAGCGTAGCTTTTCATTCTGGCATCTTCCTTCTATAAAAATATTAATATATTATATAAATAGGCATACATGTATCATATTGTGTGTCATATTACCAGTATTGTTTGATTACAATCATGTGAATGTACAAGGGAGTATGAAACACCATTACTGTATTCGATGGATTATTGTAATTCAAGCTTTCCAAATATATATGGCATAAAACTGTAAAACAGAAATGTCAAAAAGGGTTGTCACTTTCACTGACCCAGAACACATCCTTCGTGATTATATCTCCCATACATTTATAAAGAACAGAGATTATAGACCTATACTTGTTTATACATGCATTTGAAGTTTTGAAAAATCATATGAAATATTTTCACAAAATACATGTACCGGTACTCTAACACTAATTACAGTGGGATTTAAAAGTTGCCAACAAGAGGCAAGAGGTGCACTTGAATGGCTGTTGGTAAATTTGAGTAAGAATTAGGCCCCCCTCAGCCCCACAACCCACCCCACTCCGAGATGTTTGAATCCCCTGTATGCTCTGATGCACCCCCCCCCCTTCCCCCCAACAAACTGAGTTATTACTTTGTGGATCGCCTACTCAGGAAACCATATATTTACAAACCTTCAACAGAAGCCTGTGGCAGAAGGAAAACCGGCACTTTTCAGTTTGATCTGTAATATCAACATAGAGACACCCCATAGTCTATCCACAGGTACAGAGGAGTCTTCTAAGTTCTAGTCAAAATCCTGAAAATAGTTGCATGCAGGCAGTTTTACTATAGTGAGTAGTTTGTCATTGACAGTCTCAGAGCGAACAAATTCATTCTGACCCCCTCGACCAGCACTGCAACTTTGTAAGAATTTTGGCAGAATGTGACCACGGTCCACAGTGTCCTTATTCCTATGAATTGGGCTCTCATTACGGCAAAAAAAGAGAACTGTTGACATTAGAACCTTGATTTTTGGCATGAAGGTGCATTAGGGGACTGTTACCAGCAAGTTCTGAGCTGACCTACTCTTGATGGCAATTTAAAATCACTGCTGATTCTGACTTGGGCAGTTCCCAACTTAATACAGGCAGGATTCAACTGGGGGTTGGGGAGAGGGATTTCCAAGAGTTTAGCTGGCGTCCTAATGCCTACTCTTCGTACATGTCGTAGGTCCTGTGATATTAGTCACACTGCCAGGTAAGAAAATGAACAGAGCAAATTGAAGAAGTTAATACCTGTACTATAGTACTAAACTATTTCAAACTGTTAAACTAATTCGCCACTATCTGTTAGAAAGTTCACCGAAGCTTCTTACCGAGGTTCTACCTTTATTTATCTCCAGTACAGAAGAGCAGCTACGGGTAATAACGCAGTGCCTGAAAAGCATAAACTACATGTGTACTGGAAAAAAAAATGTGTACGGTACAGGGAAATCCAACAAATCAAGTGTATCGGTCACCACCATGGTTTGTCTGTCCTTGGGTGTCTTCGTAGATATTTCTGATGTTAATAAAAATATAAATATCTTTCTTTTTTTCCGGAATATAATTATTTCCAAAATGTTCATACGAATGAACAATGCATTTATGAATGGCAATGAAGCAAAGACTACGGTCAAATAAAAAATACCTCCCCCCCCACCAACCACCTCACCACCGCAATTGATGTTAATATAAATATTTTTTCTTTTCCCGAATATAACTATTTCCCAAATTTTCATACACAATGATGAGCAATGACAGTGCCCACATCTGAACAATTACAGATGCCGAATGAACAATACATTTATAAAAGACAATGAAGCAAAAACTACGATGAAATACGCCCCCCCCACCACCCCAACGTCATCAGTCATCCCAAGTCTAGTCCGACACGCAGCCCCTACAAGATATTTTATAATACTGATTTCTATTGAATGTAGGGTCTGCCAGTTTAACCGGCAAAATCTTCTAGCTGTCGGACCGTCCCCGAACGTGGAGGATGCAGCGGTAGTGAGTTTAAACATGGCGGAAAATTTGTCTTCTCGGTTCAGGAAAGCTTTGAAAATGCTCGAATAAACTACCCACGGAAAGTTCAGAACGGATTTCAAGTCCGAGATTTAACTTAAAAGGTGGGTTTCATTATTATGAGTCGAGAAAATGGCGTATAAAATATCGTTTTTTGACTGCCGGACATTCCGGACATTTCGGTCCGGCAGCTAAGTCGATTTTGCCGGTTAAACGGGCAGACCCAACATTCAATAGAAATCAGTATTATAAAATATCTTGTAGGGGCTGCAATCGGACTATTCCAATTAAGTCATGATGCGACACCATACAGTTCAATGCATCAAGGCAACATTTTGAGTGTTTAATCATGCTCTTTCAGAAAATATATACCTATAAGTGATTTGAGTTGAAGATTTTACGACAATTGGTGACCGCAGAACGGACCCATGGTCTATTCCTTGTCGAATGGAACAATCCCTGGAGTACATCCTTAAAGGCATAATACTGGAGTCCATGCATTATCTCAACGTAGACTCCATTGCGGAGCAGAGATGTGTCATGACGCCAGATTGTTTAATTTGACTGCCTAGTTGCATCTGAAGCGCTATATTCGATGTCATGTGAACAGAAGACCAGGAATTCGATTAAAAGAATCCGCAGTGTGTCCACTGGTATAAAGTTGAAGGTACTGCATACTGTATTCCATACATTAGGTATCTTCTCTTGGAATGAGATTTCAGTAGATATTATGGCACAACCAGGTCCTATCACAATGATATAAATTTACCAGAACTATTTTCTTTACAACAGAACGCATTCGCAGTACAAAAAGGATGGAACGGATGTATATTATTGAGCTTTTGTGAATTATTTCTCAAGTGTCTGGAGCATTTCTCATGTTTCCAAGAGAAAATTTAGTGCAAAATTACCAATAATTTGACTGGTTACATTTCTTATTTGCATTTCCGCGGCTTTTCTGGTATCAATGGAAAGTGGCAAAGCAACCACGGCCTTCATATTGCCGAATGGATGCCCATTATTAAGGATATCTATCCCCTTAGAGGCAGTTTTTGCACCCCCATGACAATTTGTCGTCTGTATCAGTAAATATACAAGATAACCATAATAAACTATATATTTTATGAAAGCTTACATCGTAGGGATTCCAAACATATAACCGACGCTGCTACTGGGTAGAAAATATTTCAATTTTAAAAAATTAAAATGAAAACAATAGCGTCCATTTTTCAATTGAAATTTCATGAAACCTGTTGGTCTTGTTTCAACTTTGATGGTATACCTTGATAGGAGACGATTCGAACTAGTAAACACTATCTCATTTTTTTTAATTTTTGCCTGGTTTTGTTTTTACAACTATTTTACTAAAATATATTGAAAAAAACGTACTTTTTTTACGGTCGTTTGTCTTAAAAATTGAATAATTAAAAAATTAATCCGAACTTACAAAAAGTGAGATAGGGTTTACTAGATCACCTTATAAGTAACAAGCATGCCAAATTTCAAAAGGGTAGCATGGATACTTTTCGAGAAATAAACGTTTTTTTGCTTGAATTGTATTGTCAAATACATTTTTAATCTGTCTGATGGGACCTACTCGAATTCCTGCTTATTCTGGATAACTATTACTCTAAGTTTTTTTTCGTCAAGGCGGTTTAAAGTCCAATTTAAACTTTAAAAAACTAGCTAAAACTTGTTGAGCTGATATTTCAGGCCGGGTGTCTGAGTGAAGTGTCACTGTTATAATTAGAAACAAACATACGGATGTTTGCATGGTTTTGGTCAGAAGGGGGTAGATTAAATGTAAACAAGTAGGACTAATAGATAATTAGCTTACCATAATACTGCGGAAATGAGTTTTGGAAAGAGAAATTTAACAGACAAAAATAATAGTAGCCAAGCCCAAGCTAAGGCAATCTGTTTAATTGTTCCAGTTCCTCGGAAACTAAATTTTTAATCCTAATATTGGAGCACTTCTATTTATAATTTCGATTTCATTTTTCACCAAATGTTAGAGGAAATAATGAATATTTGAATGAAGAAATAAAAGAAAATGACCAATTTTGACCCTCTAAGGGGATAGCTATCCTTAAGAGCAAATCGGTGAATTTTGAGTTTTGTTCTAAAAAATCCTACCAGAGTTGGCAAAAGTGATCAAAACAAAGATGGGGTAGGGGAAAAGTTACCGGTCGGAGCTCCCACAAAATAATGCATAACTTGCAAGTGTTTTATACCGCC
>JAVTVY010037626.1:0-15947 GCA_036873755.1 Hanleya hanleyi
AAGAGGTGAATTTCTGTCACATTCTGCCGCGCCCAGAGTTATCTGCCCCTGAATAGGTGGAATCACGTAGAGCTGAGTCACATCCGGTGACGTCACTTCCGGTTCAAAGGTCACATGTGCCTACGGGCTATAGGGTACAGGTGTACCACACATGCTCTAAGGCGTTAGCGCTAGTTAATATAGGGCGCTAAGGGATTAAGCTAGGGCGTTAAGGCATTAAGATAGGGCGTTAAGGCGTTGAGACAGCTGTTAAGGCGTAACGACTGGCGTTAAGGCGTTAAGATGAGGGCGTTAAGGCGTAACGACGACCGTTGATGGGCATCACTGCATTTCGATGAATTAGTGTCAATTCCATCGAATATCTAGAACAATCAGAGCTTCCAAGCTATTTCACCAAGGCGTTGAAGCGTTAATCTGGACGTTGGACAGCATATCCCAAAAACCTGCCCAGTCGACGTTCATCCGTCAACGTGGGTTATACATGCTCTGAGTGCAAACGCACATTCATCAGACATTACGATATGATGAGACACCAGAAGAATATACATGGGATTAAAGACACCGAGAAGCCCACTGAAGCAGATACTGAGAATATGCCAACTGATTCTGAGAATCCATTGACTGATACCGAAACAGAGACTGTTGAGATTCTATCTACTGATATAGAGATTTTGACCTCAGATAGTCGGGCCAGGGAAGTGAGGAAGAACCTACCTTCTGGGATTGTATTGTGACAGCAGCTATTAATACTCACGCTGCAACGATCGAGGACGCCGGGCAGGACAAATTATAACAAATGCGTCCCTGCATCAGGAAAACAGCCATGGCGATCTATGACCAGTATACCCTGCTACCGCTTGAAATGAAAGGCGACCCCACATACGCGTCACTTGGAAGAGAATATTAGGATACCACCCACCAAGGCCCTGCTAAATGCGATAAAAATGCGCAAACGGCTGTTCTAGGACATGTTGCCCTTACAGTATCCTGGCCTCTCCTACGACGATTAGAACAAACGGATCTGAGCGAATATGGTCGAAGACTGAACTTTCTGAAATGGCGAATTCTGATTGGACAAGAGCAGCATCTAACAGGCAAGGGCGAATATGACAGATGCAGCGCCAAATTGTGGCTTCTGTTTGAACAAGAACATACCTGTGTTGTAAACATATTCAAAGCGGCTCCCCCAGCTTGGGTATGATGTAACATTGGGGAGAAAATCTATATGAAAACTTGTGAACGAGTTGATCTTTCTTTCTTTCATCTGTCAGCGCCATGGCGTCAAATGTTATGCAGGGAGTTAAGGCGTTGAGATAAAGCATTGACGTGCGTTAAGATAGGAGTTAAGGCGTTGCGCGGGATTCCCCTTCTTTCGCTGCAAGTACTGCTATGCATATAACCTTGAAGTGCCTGGGGCATATCATCACCCCCGAAACTCCCCTTTCTCTACTACTCCTCATTGCGCATGCACATGTGTGTCACCACCAGTCTGGCTCTACCAGATAAGAGCTTCAATGGAATACCACTCATGTTTGGATACAGCCTGAGGCTAGTGGTTTACAAACGACCTTATATGACCACTCACTTACTCACCATCGTTAGTGCGTCGATGCGTTAAGACTTAAGACGGGCGTTGAGCACGCCTCACTCACTCACTCACTCACTCACCCCCATTCCTCCTCCTGTTCCACTTCCTCCTCCTACTCCTCTTCCTCCATACACACCTACACACATACGCTGAGTTAAATCTAACATGTAGCCAGATCGAACATGGGCCGTATGAACCCATGTACTCCAAGATCCTCATGGTACTCATATGAACAGTCACAATCAAAGCGTGACTGAGATACATCATTCTTTAGATGACGAGTTTACAACGAATATTATGGATTAAGAATACTGATCAGCGATACGGAT
This sequence comes from Hanleya hanleyi, assembly GCA_036873755.1. NCBI lineage: Eukaryota > Metazoa > Mollusca > Polyplacophora > Lepidopleurida > Hanleyidae > Hanleya > Hanleya hanleyi. The sequence continues at coordinate 1,918 of JAVTVY010037626.1, forward strand.
TTGATATTTTTGGAACATCATGATGTCTTACCGGCATCATTGAAAACTGTTGACCGCTTCTCTCTTGCAGGAAACAAGCCTATGTTTATGTATACTATGATTGTCTTTTTGAATTTGGTGCTAATACTGTTATATGGAATATGGAATATGGAATAGGTCTTTATATTATGGACGCGGATATTCTCTAATGGACGACGGCTGAATTATGAATGACGGTCCAGACGCTTGTAATGTCCACCTCTCCCCGAACGCGCTACTTTACCCTTCCGAATCTCCCCGAGTGCCCAGGCGCATATCGCTCCTAGTCTGACTGTACTCCACGAGTGCTTGACTAGTATACCTCACACGACCCATTCGGACCAATATTGGAACATCTCGACACAAAAACGTCCATTTGAATGCCCTTTTTCCACTGCACATGAGCAGATGGACGGTATTTCCACTACACACCCGTCCGAACGGATTCTCTCCAACGCATGCTTCGACCTGACACACCGCACGACCCATTCGGACCAATATTGTTCCATCTCTATCCCAAAACGTCAATTCCAATGTCCTTTTCCCACAATTGGCTGCCTGCGCATGCGCACCATATCCCTATACTTTCACTCCACACCAGCCCAGTCCACGAGTACTTCAAACTGATACCTCACACGACCCAATCGGATCAATAGTGGTCCACCACAAACCCAAAACGTCGACGCCGATCTGCCTATGCACGACGCATGCGCATTCAGAACTTGCGAAAATCACCCGGTGGTCACGAGACCCTACCATCGCATTCTACATGGTAAGACAGAGAAAACAAGGTTCCATAGCAAAATCCATAGCAAAATCCAAAAGAAAAAAAATGACCACCCCATTACTCCTACCCCAAACATACATTTCCTGGAGATTAACTTTGAAGTACTTGGTATCTTATTTAGGGGCAGATAACTCTTGCTGGACCGTCACGTGACCGGAAGTGACCTTTGACCCGGAAATGACCTTTGACTCAGATGTGACCTCTGACCTGGAAGTGACGTCATCGGATGGGACGTTAGCTCCATTGGCCTCCACACATTCAGGGGCAGATGACTCTGTGCGCGCAAAAATGTGACAAAATTTTAACTCTTCCTACTACTAATATGGGAATTTTGGATTTTTTAAATTGCAGTTGGTTTCAGCATGTTCAGAAAATTATCAATTGTAACTGACCTAACTTAAAATCGAATAACGGCACCATTTTATGTGTTGAAAGTGAAAATTAACAGAAGAAAAAGGCGGCCATCTTGAAAATCGCGGCCATCTTGAATTTTCAAGTGGCTCAATTGCTTTTCTTGAAGTATGACCTGATGAGAATGGTTGTGCCAAGTTTCATGCTTGTATCACCATTTGAAGTATTGACCCCTAAAATGGCACTTATCCGCCCCACTATATTGAGGTTGGCTCAATCGAAGCATGGTGTAAAGTGTATCTGTTGAATTGGTAGGTATTCGTATCTGTGAAACTTTAGAGGTATCCCCAACGAGACTTCAGCTCTACTGCAATAAAGAAGTTGGTATTCATAAAATAGCCTTGTGTTATGTATATATGCATGAATCGAATTCAGAAATATTTGAGTCTAAACCGTAAAAATTGTGATTTAGGATTATATGCAAATGAAATTAGATTCATGAGCTAAACATATATTGAAATAAATTGTATTTTCAGATCTAAACTCTTTGGAACGTATAATATCCCTAATGATAATTATTTGCATTATTTTTGCTATGCACTCCAATTTGTCGTTTGTACCCATACTATTAATCATGTTTCGCGAGTTCTACTTTTGTACCAAATGTTACAAGCGTCCTGCAACATGTGCAAGTGTTACCATATCAGCGGAGTATCGCATCTTATTGGCTATCTGTATCTTGTTATGATCTCACATATCGTTGTCGAGTGTAAACTTCTCACATTTCCGCTATACACCTTTGAGATATTTCGCAGTGTTTCTCAGTGATTATGTTCGTATTAAAAGCCAGTCAAGCTCGTGAATATTGTATTTTCTTACTTTAGTTTGAATAAGTGATGTTCATTCCCGGATGTCTGTAACTAAGTTGCTGATTTCATTGAAAACTTTTCACCACCTCTCTCTTGCAGGAAATCTTGGAATTGGTGCTGTCTTACTAAATAGGTCTCTTTTATGGACGATGGCTAAATAGTGTATGTCGGATTGCTATTCAGATTCATTAGCAGACATCTATGGGAATTTATTCTATACCATTGCTAAGAGAACGTCATTGTGACATTCCATATACTTTGTCAGTTTGAGTATAAGATATTTTCTGTTGTTTTACTGCAGTTGGAGATTCTCCTTTTAGTGGGGCGGATAAGTGCCATTTTAGGGGTCAATACTTCAAATGGTGATACAAGCATGAAACTTGGCACAACCATTCTCATCAGGTCATACTTCAAGAAAAGCAATTGAACCACTTGAAAATTCAAGATGGCCGCCATTTTCAAGATGGCCGCCTTTTTCTTCTGTTAATTTTCACTTTCAACACATAAAATGGTGCCGTTATTCGATTTTAAGTTAGGTCAGTTACAATTGATAATTTTCTGAACATGCTGAAACCAACTGCAATTTAAAAAATCCAAAATTCCCATATTAGTAGTAGGAAGAGTTGAAATTTTGTCACATTTTTGCGCGCACAGAGTCATCTGCCCCTGAATGTGTGGAGGCCAATGGAGCTAACGTCCCATCCGATGACGTCACTTCCAGGTCAGAGGTCACATCTGAGTCAAAGGTCATTTCCGGGTCAAAGGTCACTTCCGGTCACGTGACGGTCCAGCAAGAGTTATCTGCCCCTAAATAAGATACCAAGTACTTCAAAGTTAATCTCCAGGAAATGTATGCTTGGGGTAGGAGTAATGGGGTGGTCATTTTTTTTCTTTTGGATTTTGCTATGGATCTTGCTATGGAACCTTGTTTTCTCTGTCTTACCATGTAGAATGCGATGGTAGGGTCTCGTGACCACCGGGTGATTTTCGCAAGTTCTGAATGCGCATGCGTCGTGCATAGGCAGATCGGCGTCGACGTTTTGGGTTTGTGGTGGACCACTATTGATCCGATTGGGTCGTGTGAGGTATCAGTTTGAAGTACTCGTGGACTGGGCTGGTGTGGAGTGAAAGTATAGGGATATGGTGCGCATGCGCAGGCAGGCAATTGTGGGAAAAGGACATTGGAATTGACGTTTTGGGATAGAGATGGAACAATATTGGTCCGAATGGGTCGTGCGGTGTGTCAGGTCGAAGCATGCGTTGGAGAGAATCCGACCGGACGGGTGTGTAGTGGAAATACCGTCCATCTGCTCATGTGCAGTGGGAAAAGGACATTCAAATGGACGTTTTTGTGTCGAGATGTTCCAATATTGGTCCGAATGGGTCGTGTGAGGTATACTAGTCAAGCACTCGTGGAGTACAGTCAGACTGGGAGCGATATGCGCCTGGGCACTCGGGGAGATTCGGAAGGGTAAAGTAGCGCGTTTGGGGAGAGGTGGACATTACAAGCGTCTGGACCGTCATTCATAATTCAGCCGTCGTCCATTAGAGAATATCCGCGTCCATAATATAAAGACCTATTCCATATTCCATATTCCATATAACAGTATTAGCACCAAATTCAAAAAGACAATCATAGTATACATAAACATAGGCTTGTTTCCTGCAAGAGAGAAGCGGTCAACAGTTTTCAATGATGCCGACAAGACATCATGATGTTCCAAAAATATCAAATCCGTATCGCTGATCAGTATTCTTAATCCATAATATTCGTTGTAAACTCGTCATCTAAAGAATGATGTATCTCAGTCACGCTTTGATTGTGACTGTTCATATGAGTACCATGAGGATCTTGGAGTACATGGGTTCATACGGCCCATGTTCGATCTGGCTACATGTTAGATTTAACTCAGCGTATGTGTGTAGGTGTGTATGGAGGAAGAGGAGTAGGAGGAGGAAGTGGAACAGGAGGAGGAATGGGGGTGAGTGAGTGAGTGAGTGAGTGAGGCGTGCTCAACGCCCGTCTTAAGTCTTAACGCATCGACGCACTAACGATGGTGAGTAAGTGAGTGGTCATATAACGTCGTTTGTAAACCACTAGCCTCAGGCTGTATCCAAATATGAGTGGTATTCCATTGAAGCTCTTATCTGGTAGAGCCAGACTGGTGGTGACACACATGTGCATGCGCAATGAGGAGTAGTAGAGAAAGGGGAGTTTCGGGGGTGATGATATGCCCCAGGCACTTCAAGGTTATATGCATAGCAGTACTTGCAGCGAAAGGAGGGGAATCCCGCGCAACGCCTTAACTCCTATCTTAACGCACGGCAATGCTTTATCTCAACGCCTTAACTCCCTGCATAACATTTGACGCCATGGCGCTGACAGATGAAAGAAAGAAAGATCAACTCGTTCACAAGTTTTCGTATAGATTTTCTCCCCAATGTTACATCATACCCAAGCTGGGGGAGCCGCTTTGAATATGTTTACAACACAGGTATGTTCTTGTTCAAACAGAAGCCACAATTTGGCGCTGCATCTGTCATATTCGTTCTTGCCTGTTAGATGCTGCTCTTGTCCAATCAGAATTCGCCATTTCAGAAAGTTCAGTCTTCGACCATATTCGCTCAGATCCGTTTGTTCTAATCGTCGTAGGAGAGGCCAGGATACTGTAAGGGCAACATGTCCTAGAACAGCCGTTTGCGCATTTTTATCGCATTTTGCAGGGCCTTGGTGGGTGGTATCCTAATATTCTCTTCCAAGTGACGCGTATGTGGGGTCGCCTTTCATTTCAAGCGGTAGCAGGGTATACTGGTCATAGATCGCCATGGCTGTTTTCCTGATGCAGGGACGCATTTGTTATAATTTGTCCTGCCCGGCGTCCTCGATCGTTGCAGCGTGAGTATTAATAGCTGCTGTCACAATACAATCCCAGAAGGTAGGTTCTTCCTCACTTCCCTGGCCCGACTATCTGAGGTCAAAATCTCTATATCAGTAGATAGAATCTCAACAGTCTCTGTTTCGGTATCAGTCAATGGATTCTCAGAATCAGTTGGCATATTCTCAGTATCTGCTTCAGTGGGCTTCTCGGTGTCTTTAATCCCATGTATATTCTTCTGGTGTCTCATCATATCGTAATGTCTGATGAATGTGCGTTTGCACTCAGAGCATGTATAACCCACGTTGACGGATGAACGTCGACTGGGCAGGTTTTTGGGATATGCTGTCCAACGTCCAGATTAACGCTTCAACGCCTTGGTGAAATAGCTTGGAAGCTCTGATTGTTCTAGATATTCGATGGAATTGACACTAATTCATCGAAATGCAGTGATGCCCATCAACGGTCGTCGTTACGCCTTAACGCCCTCATCTTAACGCCTTAACGCCAGTCGTTACGCCTTAACAGCTGTCTCAACGCCTTAACGCCCTATCTTAATGCCTTAACGCCCTAGCTTAATCCCTTAGCGCCCTATATTAACTAGCTCTAACGCCTTAGAGCATGTGTGGTACACCTGTACCCTATAGCCCGTAGGCACATGTGACCTTTGAACCGGAAGTGACGTCACCGGATGTGACTCAGCTCTACGTGACTCCACCTATTCAGGGGCAGATAACTCTGGGCACGGCAGAATGTGACAGAAATTCACCTCTTGCTACTAGCTGTAGTAGGATAAAATCAGTCTGAGTTTACGCTATTAAACTGTGGATGTGGCTTACCGGACCAGTGTTTTACTGAGTTCTGACTAAGTTATATGTCTAGGGAATGGACTGGCTACTTGATTTTTGTGGTTAGATTATACAATCCCATACGCATGCATGTATTATCCAGCATGCTGGGTCACAATCTGCGAGATAAGTCGTTCACGTGGTTTTAAAATTGTTATTTGTGGTGCATTCGGCACCCACACAAGCAGATGGCCGCCATATTGGATTTCCAGGTAACTGATGCATGAGAGTGTTCCAGAGTAGTTGTAAAACATTGGATTCATGGAATTATCTGGAAGAACCCCAGTCATAGATTTGCTAGCTTAATCCGGGCCGAAAACACACCATAATAATAAAGTATGTGTATTTAAATGGTTAATATTGGCGGCCATCTTGAATATGGCCGCCATCTTGAATTTTCTGATGGCTCAATTAATTTTCTTGAATAAATATCCAATGGGGATATTTATACCAAGTTTCATGCTTGTATCACCATTTGAAGTGTTATACTGGTTATCCGCCCCACTATAGCGTCCCCGACTAAAACCGACTTGGGCAGTGTTAGTCGAGTGTCTAGCAGTGCTGATGGCGCGACGATTCCTTGTGAGCACAAGTTAACAAACACTCAGGAGTGCAGTGGTCAAACTACAGGAAGAACATCGAAAGACAGAATATGCAGTTGAAGATCTTCAGGTTGCCAGATGCCATCAGCACACCTCTTATAATACCGTCTGCTGAGGTCACGAGGATTGCTCGGGAATTTGTTGCCATCCAACCGCCGATGTCGACGAAAGTAGTGAGTGTAGTTTCAGCTCGGTAAACACTTGCTGGAGACACGCAACACAGTCAAAACACGCTTGAAACTGCCGAGCTCTCCACCTCCGCCATTACAACTCGTGTTAAAGCAATGCCACAACAAAGTGATACTACGTCACAGGAAAATATCACGTGCTACGTACAAGCGTTTTCATTGGCACAAGGCTACTCAATACACTGGCATGGTCGACCCCAGTCGATTGTTGCACGAGTCAATAATTCCGGTGTTTGGAATTTTTTTCTTGGAACGGAAGAAATCATAAAAAAAATATTTGTTGCTGCTAAATGATACTTGTAATATAGTTCTTCCACACAGTGTGTGTGTTGTCGCAGCCTTTACGTTCACTTTAATATAAATCTACATTCTGCTGCTAAAATACCCAGGATTTGAACGATTTGACGGTAATTTCGCTACATATTGCAGTGACAGCTTGACTCTTCGGAGTTTCTCTATATAAAAATATCTCTATAAAAATGAAGCGGACCTTCTCTCTCGTCGACTGTATGACAAAAGAGATGATTACAATTTCGACATCGTAAACTATCCCTTTCTGGACAGTAATATTCCAGTGGGGCCTGCATATGGCGTATACATATCACGCCTAGTAGCATTTGCTAGATCCTGTGTTAAATGTGACGATTTTAACCAACGTCACAAAACATTGTTGCAGAAATTTATAAAACAGGGCTACACCACCAAGCGCCTCCACTCAAAGTTTCTCAAATTTGGCGATACATATCGCATGCTGATAGCAAAATACGAGCGTAGCGTGCAAGATCTATGGCGTTACGTTTCGTAACTTGTGTCTAATTCCGCTTAACCCGGGGCTAAGGGCCGTATGAACCCATGTACTTCAAGATTCTCATGGTACTCATATGAACAGTCACAATCAAAGCGTGACTGAGATACATCATTCTTTAGATGACGATTTTACAACGAATATTGTGGATTAAGAATACTGATCAGCGATACGGATTTGATATTTTTGGAACATCATGATGTCTTGCCGGCATCATTGAAAACTGTTGACCGCTTCTCTCTTGCAGGAAACAAGCCTATGTTTATGTATACTATGATTGTCTTTCTGAATTTGGTGTTAATACTGTTATATGGAATATGGAATAGGTCTTTATATTATGGACGCGGATATTCTTTAATGGACGACGGCTGAATTATGAATGACGGACCAGACGCTTGTAATTCTGTAATTCTGAATGAATTTCCATAGGGCGTTCATTTGCCTCAACGTATACAATTAATTTCTTTAGGGGCGATTCTAAAATTTCGATCAATGCAAAGCTGGGTAACATGACACAAACGTTGGACTTGCTTGCACTGTTGTAAACAATAGAGCTATAATCAAGTTTAGAACGAACAAGTCATCGATATCAACGAAGAAGTGTTTTTTTTTGTATATCTCTTCGCCTAAATTCCACAAATCAAGAGCCTTCGTGCCCTCAGCTTTCAGGCAGTCTATATGGGATAGAAACGTTAATTGTTGGTCCAACAAGATCGGTTAACTTTTACTTCTGTCATTGCCTTGACAGTTCAATATAACGAAAGTTCTGGATCATTGTGAGTTAAATAAATCTTATTCAGACAATGTTGCAACGTTCCCTCAATGGTATGCATACCATTTCCACTACACGATATGTTGAAATCATCTACAAAGAGTGAAACATCAATTGAGTTATTTGAAACTTCGGTGATGCTATTAATGTTGATACTAAACAGAATATCCTGCCTTGTGGGACACCCTGATCTTGATTAAAATAATAAGATGAGGTTGAACCTACACGATCCTGAAATTGTCTATCGTTTACAAACCGGTATTTAAAGAGGGATGCACGAACTCTTAATCCCATAGTGCGGATAGTGTGAAGATTTTTCAAGCAAGCATAGATATTTCGATTATCGACGAGGATATCGCCCATTAAACATGATTTACATGATTTCCACACGAAAGCGCCCGTCGCCAAAAACACCCTTATTCTGTAACTACACTAAACTATAATATAGAAGCCAGTGTAACGGACACCTGGCTGCGACGATGCACAAATACTGACATAATCCACATTGCATTATTATGGGCCCCAGATGGGCCACAACCAACCTGTCAAATCCGACATTGCACTGGTTTCACGAGTTCACTGTTATAACTATCAATAACTAAGTCAACACTAATAGTTTGGAATTTATAGGCCACAGCATTTATTCTGAAGTACATCAGGAGCATGGTGATATACATGTGAGTACGACTCTGAAGACAGACCTGTGAGAATCTAACCATAACTTGCCCCGAATGACTGCCGATCACCCTGACTAGCCATTGGCAATAGGCTCCACCCCACCCCTTTAGGTATCCAAAGCAGATAAAGTGGAACCTGAAACGATTAAACCTCCCCCCAGGTAACCAAGATGGAGGCTCCCCACCCGCCGCAAAACAGGCTGGGATTGGAAGAAATGTCTGCCAGATCAGACACATTATTGACCCCATGTAGTAAACATGCAGGTGTTAGACCTAACTATCTAGCTATCCCTACCCATTACCAGCCCCAAGTAATGGGAGATAACTCACCGGTGTTATAGTAGATTTCCCAATGAAATCTTGTGGGTCGGATATATAGAATGCTCAACAAGGTCTGCCCACATGTGCGTGTCTACACATGCACATCCCCACCATACTCACTCGTACTAGCTACTGCCTGGCCCCCAACATATCTTTAACTTCACAGTATATCAGCGAATGAAATGGATCGGAAACTAATTATTAGAACTGATTACTAGTTGCATGTACATGATGTAGATTGATATTTACAAGGCGAGAGAGTTTTCAATGGCCGTCATAAAGTCAAGGTTCAAAATATCAATACCTATGTCAGATAAATGAACTCCATCCGTTCGGAAAAGCCCTGGAACAGAAAAACATATTAGGTCATGTCGAATGACACCCCCACCCAAAGATATGCATGTCGCTGCCGCCTTTCGATTGATCTTCTTACGGGACCGTTCAATTGCCTTCATATGAAAGGCCCCATACCAAAACATGCGAGGAAGAATGTTGGACCACACAAGATGACAATTTGGCAATAGCCGGTGGATTTGCTCAAGATCTGCATTAACCCAGTTAATCACTTCTATACATTTGTTACCTACAATATCATTACTGCCAAGGTGAAAAATTAAAACATCTGGCCGGGGGAAATGTTTCAGATCTTCGGTGAGGATAGGGAGGAGCTGCTTCCAATGTAAACCTCGATGCCCCGCCCACCTTACATGAATGTTGGCTAGACCTAGATTTGGCCCTCCAGGACGATGTATGGCACGCCTGTAGGCCCAGTAAATAAATGAGGAGCCATAAATCCACACTTCTGTAATTGGATCTGAAACGATACTAAATGTTAGTTTCCATGCATGTTATATAGAATTACTAAGTTAGCATGAATATACATCATTCAAACCAGCCGGACATAGGAATGGTAGGCTGCAGATTTCCAACGACCCATAGTTTTTATATATTCCTCAGACATTCCGCACAGACTCGCCGTTGAACAAGCTCCAATACGAAACGAATGGGACGTATAGTTGGCACAGGGAATTTTTGCAAATGACAGGGCTCACTTTAGGATGGAAGTGAACTGATATCGTGTCATGGGTTGACCATCAAAGTGACACAGTAACTCGATATGTTGAGAATTGCGTACTTGTAGATAATTAATTGTAGCCTTGACAGGACAAAGCTCGCCCTTTAGAGGACAAAGCAATAACTTAGCTTGCAGCCCATATTGGTCAGTTTTGGAATATCTGAGAGTTAACAGAAGGCCCATACCCAATGATGTGGGGTGAAGGGTGATATCAGAGCATCGGAGCGCTCTACCCGAACGATCATTTTTGCTATCACTTACAATTTCACTCACTCTCAAAAACCCAAAAATGCCAACAAAAAAGCTGCTTTACAAAGCAGGGCTTCAAATGTGGATGAACAAACGTGAGGTAATGATCTGATCAGTAATTGTAGCACATCCCAGGTTATAGGAGCACGATTATCTCCCTTAGAGGAGCTGCGACAGAAACCGTCAATTAATTTCTTAATAACAAAATTCTTCGTGGGATCCTCCCAGCCCATTAATTTATGTTCCGCTGTTATGCCAGCCAAGTAAGTTTTGGCCGTTGAAGGAGCAAATTCATTCACTGATAAATAAGATACGAATGCAATTAGGTGTTTAACTGGGGCTGGCCAAATGTGTGATAAACCAATCACACTCCTAAATTCATGAAATGCATTAAGGCCGGTGTTATAAGTCTTCCACGTTCTAGAAGACAGCGAACTGGACAGCAACCTCGATGCCTCTAACCACAAAGATTCCATATAGCTGGGGGTATTGGTGTAGGGTCCTGGTCGGCCTTGGGTGCCAAGCGGCGGAAGCGTTCGAACTGAAAACGAGACAGAGAATCAGCCAAGCTATTATTTATGCCTTTGATAAACTGGGCTTTGAATGTTATGTTGAATTTCAGGCAATGTAAAATCAACAGTCTTAGTAATCTCATGACAGATGGAGACTTGGAGGTCCGTTTATTCACAACTGTGACTACTGCCTGGTTATCTGAACGAAACAATATCTTTCTATTCTGGAAATCATGGCCCCATACAAACAGTGATAGGACTATGGGAAATAATTCGAGAAAAGTGATGTCATCACATCTTCCATCATGCATCCATTCAGAGGGCCATCGCCCACTCAACCAATGACCACTGTAATAGGCACCAAAGCCCAGCGAACCAGCAGCATCTGTAAACAACTGAAGGTGAGAATTGGACAACCAGAATTCATCAATAAAGAATACTGTACCATTAAATGTCTGCAAAAATTGCTGCCACATCTCCAAATCTGCCTTCATACCTAAATTTACACGGATGAAGTGGTGTGGCTTCCGTATGAATTTTGTAGCATCAATGAGTCTCCTACAGAATGGCCTACCGGGAGCTATTGCCCTACATGCAAAATTCATGAGCCCAATTAAGGACTGTAATTCCACCAATCTCACCTTTGTATGTCCCAAGCAACAAGCAATTTTTTCTTGTAAACGCTCAATTTTGTCCACTGGTAGCTGTATGAGATGTCTTGAGACATCTAAGTGTAAGCCCAAGAATGTCAAACATTTTGTTGGGCCTTCTGTTTTTTCTTCCGCTACAGGCACCCCAAGCAATTGACAGACATGTAAAAAGCAATCCAACAGATGTTGGCAAGCTGCTTTGGACTCTCCAATCAGCAGAAAGTCGTCGATATAGTGTAGGACACCTTCCTTACCTGAAATTTTCTTCACACAGTGTTCAATAAATGTGCTAAACTTTTCAAAGGTAGCACAAGACACAGATGCGCCCATTGGCATACATTTATCAAAATAAAATTTATCTTTGAACTTAAAACCCAATTGGTCAAAATCTTGAGGGTGAACAGGTAATAGACGGAAAGCTGATTTAATATCTACTTTGGCTAAATATGTATCACCACCTACCTTGCGTATCATGGAAACTGCATCATCTAATCTACTATATGAAACTGAACACTCCTCTGGGTCCACATAATCATTGAGCGACTCGCCTTCTGGGTAGGACAGATGATGGATTAACCTGTACTCACCTTCAACTTTCTTTGGAACTAGCCCCAAGGGAGAAATTCTCAGAGATCCCATTGGGGGAGAATCAAATGGACCTTCCATGCGGTTCAAATCTAGTTCTTTTTGGATTTTAGTTTCAGTTATATCGGGAGCCTCCCTCACCGATTTCAAATTGTTTGCCTGTGTAGCTTGCCTAGGTCCTGAATAATGTAGCCTAAAACCTTCAGTGAAACCAGAAATTAAACATTCTGCATCTGCCTTATTTGGGTAGTCTGAAAGTAGATGACGAAGGGGCTCCAACTTAATTGGAGTGGATGCCAGACCGAAAGGGCTGCTTGGGCTTATTATTCGCCTGAGTGTTGTCCTTACCAGTACCGCTACGTTTCAAACACCGAGTAAAGGGATGACCAACCGCCTTACAATGGCTACAGGCATGAAGATATTTACAATTTTCATACTCACATCTGCGGTTAGGCTGATTGTAAGCGAAGCAAATTGAAGTTTTGCCCCGTTCCTTATTATCATACTTGGGAGTAGTAGTACCATCTTGATTTACCTGCTTGGTCTTGGGTAGCATGGCCATCATCCAGAGCTCACCGTCAAGTGTTCCCCATGATCGCAAAGGGTTGCGAGAGAGGCGCAAACGAAAATTTTCATCATAGGTCTTCCAACCCAACCCAGTGTAGCATGATGCAGCAGATCTAATTGTATTCATGTACTTCAGCATATCTCTTGCCTTGGCTGGATGACACTCTAAATATACATCCATGAAAATTGTGAATGCTGTCAACCATGTGCTAATATCAGTGATGGGCTTTGTCACAACTTTGGGGCGCATTACTGCCTTCCCTTCATCCATGCCAAAATTTAAAGAATAAGCTGGCTCTAACAACTCTTTGTGTGATTTTACCAGTAGAGAGAAATCTACATACCCACCTTTCCAAATTCGTTGCCTAATAGTGTCAGGAACATGTGCACTGACCGAATCACATAGACTGATCAGGGGTGTCGGCTCATCAGGTAAGGATGTGGGCATATCTAAACCAAAATCAGTAAGTTGGGTTGGGGTCGAGTTACCTTGTAAACCACTGACTGATGCCAGGGTATCCATTGCATTCCCCCCAGCCCCTAAACTGGCTTGTGATATTCGGGAATGGAAATTGGTATCTGCTGCCCCACCTGATGTAGATGGGATTGGGAAATTGCTTAAGTTATCTTCCATAGGGGAGTTTTGTGTGTTATTTGTCCCCACTCCTCCAACGTGAAATTGTGGGCTTACAGAATTTTGAGTAAGGTAATTTCCTAGCCTTGTCATATGGGGCCTGGCTAGTCCAATAAAATGGATCGTTCAGGCTCTTGTTTAATATGCTGGAGTTATTGGGAGCCAGAACGTCCTATAGAAAATGTCATTTTGTCCATAGGAGCCGCGCTGACCACCACAACGACCCCTACAAATTCACTGTTTTTGTCGAAATACAGCAATGCCAGGTCTACTCACCATGCAAAAACTGTTCAAGGTATGTTTTCATCCAAGTCGCACCACTAGTAAATGTGGATGGGTCTGCAATAAATTATATCAAACCGTCAAAGTTAGTGTGTCGTAAATTCAGCAGCCAGTTTCTCTGCTGGAAGCATGGCTCCCTCATAGTAAAACGACAAACAATGAAATGAAAGCGAGGCCACAAACACCACGTGACACAGCCTGCAGTCAAGGTTCGTAGGCGAAATCGACAAGCACAGACACTAACGGGGAACAAAAAGGGGATGTCATTTGCAAATCAATAAGTGATACCAGCTTCCCGCGAGAAAATTCTAACGTGTAATATGCCTTTGAAATGACCGCATACAACGGTAATATATCGTTGG
>JAVTVY010037627.1:0-16506 GCA_036873755.1 Hanleya hanleyi
AGAATAGATGACTCTATGGATGCCCTACGAGGTTCAACAATGTTTTCGACACTCGACCTGAAGAGTGGATATTGGCAAGTTGAGGTCGATCCAAAAGATGCTGAGAAAACTGCTTTTTCCACGACGTGCGATCTATACCAATTTAAGGTTATGGCTTTTGGACTGTGCAATGCTCCTGCAACCTTTGAGCGCCTAATGGAGGCTGTTCTCTCTGGACTGAACTGGAGGACCTGCCTACTGTACTAGACGACATAATTATCTTCTCTGATTCTTTTGAGACCCATCTAACCAGGCTGAATGAAGTCCTGTGTAGAATCAAAGAGGCCGGTCTGAAATTATCATCAAAGAAATGCCATTTGTTTCGGAAAGAAGTTGAATTCTTGGGTCACATAGTCTCCAGTTTGGGCATATCGACGGATGCATCCAAAATCAGTGCAGTTAAGCAATGGCCAAGACCTTACAGAAGTCCGAGCCTTCATTGGGACTTGTTCGTATTATAGGCGTTACGTAAAAGGTTTCGCAGATACAGCCAAACCATTGCACAAGCTGATGGAGAAAGGAAACATATTCAAGTGGACATCAGAATGTGAGGACGCCTTTGAAAAGCTGAAACCAGCACTCACAGAGTCGCCCATATTGGCTTATCCATCCACTGAGAAACTATTCATCCTGGACACAGATGCCAGCAACATAGGTATTGGTGCTGTCCTGTCACAGTTAGATGACGATGGGAAGGAACGTGTCATTGCTTACTTCAGTAGAACCCTAACCAAGGCAGAAAGGCAATATTGCATTACCCGAAAGAAACTGTTGGCCGTGGTCGAGGCTGTGAAACATTACCACCACTACCTTTATGGTTTAAAATTCTTGGTTCGCTCCGACCATGGCGCACTGAGATGGTTAATGCGGTTCAAAAATCCAGAGGGACAAACTGCCCGTTGGATAGAGACTCTAAGCACATACGACTTCCAGTTGGAACATAGAGCAGGTAAACAGCACGGAAATGCTGATGCCCTTTCACGTATTCCATGTGATACTTGTGCCCACTGCACAAGGCAGGAACAGAAGGACATGCAAGATAATAACTCCATTCGAGTGATGACCAGATCTGGAAAATCACCAAACACCGGTCCAGAGCAAAAGGACTCCAACCGCCAATTGGGTTGGCTGCATGGGAAATCCACCACAGAAATCAGGAATGCCCAGAACCAAGACACATCATTATCTCCAGTCATCGCATGGAAGGAGACCGGCAAACGACCAAAATGGCCTAATGTGTATCAGCAAAAAGTCCGGCAACAAAAGCATATTGGAGCCAATGGGACCGCATTGAACTTAGAGATGGAATCCTCTACCGTCAATGGTTCGGTGATGGGGGACAATCTTCCTGGCAGCTTATTGTTCCCAGATCTTGGCGGGATGACATTCTCAAAGCCATGCACAGTGACTGTGGTTCAGGACATCTTGGAATAAACAAAACTGTTGCTCGGATGCATGGTCGATTCTACTAGGTGGGTTACCAACAAGATGTAACAGAGTGGATCAGGAAATGCGAGGAATGCCAATCATGTAGAGCTCCAACAAAGAAGTTCATCGCACCTATGAATGGAGGACCACTGGAGAGGATTGCTCTTGACATTTTAGGACCTCTACCAGAGACTAGACGGGGGAATAAATATATTCTCGTACTATCTGATTACTTCACGCGATGGACAGAGGCATTCCCGATGCCTGACATGGAAGCAGAAACCATTACTATGATTGTCATGGATGAATTCTTCTGTCGATTTGGTCTACCTTCTGAGATTCATTCTGACCAGGGCACTCAGTTTGAATCGAAACTGTTTCAGGGACTGTGTGACAAACTGGAAATTGCCAAAACGAGGACGACATCATATCATCCACAAAGTGACGGACTGGCGGAACGCTTCAACAGGACTCTGGAGGAAATGCTCAGAAAAGTTGTTGCAACCGACCAACGGAACTGGGATGAGACATTACCCATGTTGACGTTAGCCTACAGATCATCACGACATGAAAGCACTGGTTTTTCCCCATGTCTGATGATGTTTGGACGCGAGATTACGCTGCCAGCGGACCTCCTGTATGGTACACCACCACAAGCACAACAAGAAGTCAGTGAAGTGGACTACGTGCAGGAAACTAGGGAAAAGCTGTGGATGGTTCATGACATATCTCGTAAAAATATGCAGGCTGCCAGTGATAGGCAGAAACGAGTCTATGACCGTCGCATTAACCAACACATCTACAAGGCCGGGGAAGCTGTATGGTTACACGACAACCGTCGGAGAAAGGGGATTTCTCCAAAGTTGCAGAAACCATGGACTGGACCATTCCTCGTGACCGAGAGACTATCAGACCTAGTTTACCGGATACAGAAGGGTCCTGCTGCCAAATCTAAAGTGGTGCACCATAACAGACTAAAACCATATCATGGTTCTGCACCAAAGTGGTTGAAAAAGACACAAAAGACAAAGTAGTGACATAGAATGGGGTTGATGGAGACTGGTTGGGAATCCCAAACAAAAAGGAAACAACTAAATTATTAAACATTTAACACAGGTGGTTCTCATAACTAAGGTTCCTCCTATCATATTTTTCACAGATGCGTGATGATGGCCCACCATGGAGGTGTTGGAAGTGTCCCATCTGCCCCAGACAGTTCCAAGCTAGGCGTCAACTGGAGAGGCATAAGAAGGATGCACATGGGCCCATCGTCCAGTGTAGTGAATGTGCCTATGCAGTACCCGCATCAAGGATGTACATGCTCAAAAAGCATGTTGACAAGTACCATGCCAGGTTAGAGGTGGCCACTGAAGACCGCCCACATCGGGGATACTCTCCACGCCGCCCTGAGAGACGCCATCAATCGAGTGTAAGGAGGAAAGGCCAACTTTCAAGCCGGCGGCCCGACCAAGGTCAGTGGTGAGTCTGGATGTGATTGGCCCGGGGCACATCCAGATGCACCCCAAAAAGAGTGCGAAGTCCTGCACCGTGAGCAGACCACCATCACCAAATCCACCGGGGGTCGGGAAACTCACAACAACAGAGAACAACCCCAGACCGTACCAACCGACCCAACACGGATGACCAAAGGGAACCCTCCTGAAAAAGCTGGTCCGGTGCAATTAGACAAGCCCCTCAGTCCCAAGGTGGGAACTCCTCCTAGAGCCACCACTGCATCTCCAAGGCAGTCCCCTTCAATGGCAAAAACTCCATCGCCAGGGCCAATTCGGAGGACCCGAGAGAGAACGCCTTCACTCTCTCCACAACCAGCCAAGCGGTCTCGGGTCCGACGTTTCTCATCTTCGTCAACATCCTCCTCCTCATCATCATCATCAAGTTCCTCCAGTAGTTCCACTGACACAGCGCCTGAAACCACAGGGGAAATTGAGACGGAGGTGCTCAACATTGACCCTGTGGTACCCCCACCATCAACACCAGAACCACTCATAACATTATTTGCAACTCCTGAGAAATTAACACCTATGTCTCAGGAGGTCCAGTCACCACCACCAACACCTGTCACGACACCTACTACGCCCACCGCAGCATCACCTCTACCTGTCCAGCATCATTTTCAGACCATTCCACCTGCCATAATCTACAACACGCAGAGGTTAGACCCGGAAGGACCACCGGTTGGGGGTCGTTATGAGTTCCTGCATAACGATCCCAGGATCTTCTTTCTTGGTGCCCCGAGTTTTTACTCCGAAACCTTCCCCGCCAGCCACCTGAGGACAGTGAGGAGACAGGCCCTCGAAACATCCCGTGGACCTATGCGTCATGTACAGCATGTCCCCCCGGGAGTGAGTGCCATTATGCGCACTGAGAGAGCGGTTCTTCCGGATGGGACAGTTTATGAACTGAGTGCAACCTGGGTGCAAGATCCACGAGCCCGAGTGTTGCGTCAGCAGGGCACCCAAACGCAAAGCAGCTGACATCTGTAAATAGAAAGAAATGGACTATTAATAGTATTAATTTTTCAAAGTTTACTATTATACAATTTTATTATATATATGTGCCAAAGTACCGTCCAAGTTATATTTGAAGACTGTTGTGATACTCTGGACATTCCACTGAAGGACAATAGTTCTTATGAACATTTAATTTCGAGAAGGATAATCCTAATCATTTTATCTGTATATATATTCAAATTAAATGTTGTTAAATTTTAACGATACCATCTCTGAGTCCTCTTTATGTTCGGGACGAACATATTTAATTGGGTGGGGGTGATGTGGCGAATTCTGGTCCGACGATCGACAACAACAACAACAACAACGACATGGAAAAAACCTCCCTGACGAGAAATCCAGTGTTTCCCGAGAACCTACCTTTATCCAGTATAAAATTAGGTGTCTCTAATTATTTGTGGTGTACCTAGTAAATCCTGACGATGTTCATAGAAGCTGAGATAGTCTGGTGAAGTTAAATTTTATTCTCCCGCTCCCTCAGTAGAAATGCAAACCGCCATGTTGTTTTCACTGAGCTGCATGAGGTCATCGCCAGCCAATGAGTGACGAGATACCAGCAATGATGTCACACTCAGCCAATCAGCACTGCTTGGATGTTGGTCGTGCTATACTTCCGGTCGGAGGGTATATATACCGCTGACAAACGAGGATCGTCAGTCAGTCAACATTAGCACGGCCAAATCGCATATAGCGAGCAGTATTCGGCATAAAATATAGGAAATGGTGATGGCGGAGTTACCTTGATATTGAGGGCCGTCTATCTCATTGTCCTACAAATTCTTTATGGCCATCAAACGATAATGCATACAGAAATAATACAGTGCCGTTTATTTGTGTATTCACCTAGTACTGAATCTATCGAAATGTTTAGTTATTTATTCATTTGTTTATCTATTTACTCACCTAATTATATATTGCTATTCATATTATGTGACTGACATTCGGGGCGTGCCTATTGTTGGGAGGAAGATATATCAAATTATTGCATCGAACAACAATAGAAAACAAGAATGACTACAAGCCTTCTATTTCATATGATACAGGCACACCGAAGACCACAGACGAGTTGGACAAGACCTGAAACAGAAGACGGATGACGATTACAAGAATACCAACAACGCCTTGAGTGACAACGCCGCATAGCAAGAACACCCAGAATCAGAAGACTCGACCCTAGACCACACCGGACACGCTACCCCTTAGATGTTACCGAACTGACGCCTCAACACAGAATATGATCCTTTGACTTTCACGTAATATAGGACGTAGACCTGCCGTTCTGTACCCCACTACACACTCCAAGCAATTGTTACAGGCACAGATTTCTGGAAGGACCCACCCTGTTCCCAAGGGCGTCGTTAGGGAAGCCGTCTCGAAGAATCCTGAAAACGCCCTGGTTCTCCCAGTTTTTTCTGGATGGCTTTGTGCGTACTATGGGGTACCGAGACAAAGGAATCATCCACGCGATTATAACAAATATTTTCCAGTATAAAAACCAATAACAGACTTAACGACTTGTACATAGCGACTCTTCTCTACTAGTATTTATATTTCCTCATTGTTATTGTTATTGTTATTCATTATTTAATTATTTATTTTAATATCTAGCGCTGCAAAAGATCTCAAATTAACAAAGAAATGTACCGTGAAATTTAAATAAAACATTGAGTTGATGGGCCGCGAAATCCGTATGGGAAGCGGCCCTTAAACTACAATTTCAATCAATCGTCAGTCCTGTCTGGGACTCACAACTGGACACATCTTTAACTCTGAAGGTACTAATTGCGGTACCACCAGTAATATCAACAACCAAGGTACAATTCACCAAACAGCCAAACCTGATAACCTATACTGGGGTTGGGAATGTTTATTCAACCATTGTTGTTGTTGAACCATCAAGTGGGACCATTTATATGGGTAACCATACTGTAAGCAAACAAGTGTTACCATAACGTAAACAAACAATGGTGTTACCATAATGTAAACAAACAACAGAACACCACCCTGTATTTTGCAAGAATAAATATATCTTTATTGTTGTTACAAATCCGTATCAACTTGGTGTATATTTGGGTTTAGTAACCGTAACCATCAACCACTGACCATCAACAGGTGACCGTCGACCGTCAACATTAAACATCAGTCTGTGACCGTCAACATAAACATCAGTCTGTGACCATCGACCGTCAACAGTAAACATCCATCTGTAACCGTCGATATAAACAGTGGCATTATCACCACCTACCTGTAAACGATCCCCAGTCATACCAGCTAATACACTGTCAACATTGACCGTCAACGTGTAACCGTTCATATATCGATAACCGTCAACCAGTGACCGTCAACTGAACCGTGACCATAACAAGTGACCATCTACAATACATCAGTATTACCGTCAACAGTAACCATCTAATGTCAATTAGTAATCGTTGACCATCATATAACCATCGACCATTATCCCAGGGTTATCAGCCAGCGACCGTTGACCAACTACTGATAAATAGTATTGCTGACCGCCGACCACTGACCACCGACCACGCTACAATATATATCCTCGATCAACGATCTCGTATATACATATCCGATGTATCGTATCTTGTTGATATATAAATATTTCAAAATGTGTTGTTGGAGATATATATACCCTGTCATCGACAAAGTTCTGATATATAAATCCTGAACTGAGAAAGTATTGGATTTATATATCCTACTTAAACATCCTAATGAGCTGCGATACGTTTTACCCCAAAACCACTGTTGTCACCGAAACCCTCCCGTTATCTTTAGTCCGACCTTTACTGCACTGGCACGTGCCGTAAGTAGGTGGGCGGACACTGCACAGTCATTCCTCAGTCCGCAGTGTTGTAAACACACACTAATTTGTGAACCATCTATCAATGTTAAAGGGAATATTTCTTTAGGCTGTTCTTATGCTCCCATCATGGAGTTTATGAAGTCAACAAGTTTAATCCAATGATATTTTACTGTAAGTGGGCGATTTCAAAACGATTCGACCTAAGACAGATAATCATGCTGTCTAATTTTTTAAAGAAATAAAAATATTCTTGCTTTTCGTTTTCATTTCCGGTAAATTCAGAAAATTTCTGTGACTAATTTCCAACATGTCAGCCCCTCTTTGTACCACGGGTCGTCAATCTCCACAACAACAAAATTGAAAATATCAAGCGGTGCTTGATTTCTCGCTTTGGACAATAATCAAACATAAACGAAAATTGAAAGTTCTTTTTTTTTTAATTGTGGCTCTCCGACTTTTTCAAAAAGGCCAAGATGATGACTGTTACTTGAGAAACAAAACCTGCTGTTATGTTTAGGTTTGTGCCATTAGCTCAGACCACAAAGAGAAAATTGGCCTACCGTATTATAAATTCAGTCAATTTGACGTACCGTAATAGTCAGGCGACAAAATATCGAAATTTCTTTCGGCTTTCTCATATATTTCAGTAGCATTTGTTTTTGTTATTATATGGTACATTTAGATATATTGAAAATCCCTATACAATCAAAACCAAAACTGCAAAGTCATTTGAGAGGACAAGCGACCATGTCGACGCTCCTGGCTGAACATTTACGATTATAATCTATGCATGAAGAGTAGTTTAGGTTTCGGTCACATAAAAAACATGGATATAGAAAATCCATGCACGGACGTTTTGGGCTAACAACAAAAGGAGTTTCTCTAGGGTAGGTAAAATCCTACAAGAATCCAATCACCAAATACAATAACTCTCGATTTCGTGAACAAAATTCAAATGTCTTATCAATTTGATAATCCCTTAGAATCATCGAAATAACCAAGAAATAATTGTTCATCTGCATGATTTTGTCTACTTGCTGTTTCAATAAATGTTATCACCACCTGATTTATGGTGAGACATTTCACTTCTTGTGATTCAATTTTTAGAGGATTTACTGCAAACGCCAAACCGCCTTTGATGATAACTAACCTGAAGATGGAAGACCCAGTCCACTATACCGGGATTTTGTACAAACAATTCCATAAACTTCCTTCCAGTGGACTATAAATTTGAACACCTGGACATTTTAATGTTCATTAGCCCTGGTCATTTCTCATTACCATATGTTCTTCAGATATACATATGCAATGATTTCTCAATGCAGGATTTATATATCAGAACCTTGGTGATGACAGGATATATATATATCTTCCACAACACATTTCGAAATATTTATATATCAGCAAGATACGTTACGTCGGATATCGAGGATATATATATATTGAAGAAATTTATATCCAAAAAATAGCTAAAGATAAATATATCTAGCAATCTAAAATAGGTATTCATAAATCTTTCGCGCATTATTTTCGCTGATATAGGATTCAAATTTTACTAAACTCAGTGTTTATTTCACCTCCATGTTTATCAGATTTATATATCTGGCAGATCAATACGAAAAATTTATAAATAAATACATTAAATCAAAAAGTGACAAACGGCGCCTCATATAGGCTTCAGCTTAAAATAACATAGCCCGACATATTCTGCCCAGTGATGGACATGATCGAGTCAGTGATATGGTTGTAATCGTCGCCCCATTATCCCTTCATCATGTAGATTGTCAGTCGAATTTTTCATATCGATATCCTATGCAGTTTTCTGAGATTGTGGAAGTTGATTCACTCGTTCTTTCATTGATATAAGCTCCACTTCTCAGAACAGATTCAGCCTGATTTACATATGGTTTGATCCACTTGTCAACTTCGCTAACTTATTCTTCTCTCCGCATCATAGTAAAAGCAATGGGTGAGAGCTGATGAAGTGATGCGTCCCACGGTTTGGTGATGTTGCAGCGAGATTCCTTGGCGTATCGTTTTGTGTACGTACAATGCCTACAGATTTCGTTGCAACAATGAACACGCGTTATAACTGGGTTTTCCATAGTTAACCCCGTTTATATATGATGTGATCAGATCTGACCGACCATTCATTACAAATAGTCATGTGATTAAACATGCCTGGATAGTCTTGGCAAAATTACAGGTCGGTTTCACAAATCGACCTCCTCTTGCCCCTCCTCCTGCCCATTGTCCCCTCCCCCACCCCCCTTCTCAGCCCCTATTCTTGCCCCTTCTCTTGTCCGTCCTTCTCCCGAACCTTACTTTCCAGGCGGCTGTTTTCCATCACTAACATGACCGTGAGAGTTTGTGAAACTTGACCAGCTCTGACGGTCAGACCTGGTGCTATCTGGATTTTGCTATTTCATCATTGCGGTCCCTGTTAAACGGGATTCGAGTCTATTATGGTGTTCTATTTGTGCCAAGTTTCCGTCGCCTTTTCAAAACGCGACGTCGCCTTTTGAAAGGCGACGTCGCCTTTTGAAACGCGACGTCGTGTTTCGAAACGCGACGTCGCGTTTTTAAAACACGACGTCGCCTTTTGGAAAACACGACGTCGCCTTTTAAAACGCGACATCGCGTTTCTTTCCTATGTTTTTGCATTGTAAAACTCGACACAACGGAACTCGACGTCGCGTTTTCAAAAGGCGACGTCGTGTTTCACCCACG
Source organism: Hanleya hanleyi (assembly GCA_036873755.1). Lineage (NCBI taxonomy): Eukaryota > Metazoa > Mollusca > Polyplacophora > Lepidopleurida > Hanleyidae > Hanleya > Hanleya hanleyi. Next base: position 9,544 of record JAVTVY010037627.1, read on the forward strand.
TCTTGTTTGGCAATGTTAAAAGATAGGAAAGAAACGCGACGTCGCGTTTTAAAACGCGACGTCGTGATTTTTAAAAGGCGACGTCGCGTTTTCAAAAGGCGGCGTCGCGTTTCAAAAGGCGACGTCGAGTTTCGAAAGGCGACGTCGCCTTTTGGTCTTTCAACTGCGCATGTGCAGGTTTAGGGAGCATTTGTTATTAGTGAGCCAGAGCTATCCGCTTGACCTCCATTTTGTGATATTTTGAGTACACTTGCGGATAGAGACAGAAGGTTAGCCGATCGCTGATTGGTCAATATTGGGCCTTTCGATGTTCATGCGTGGTTGTAACTTCCGTATAAACAAATACACGTGCGTGCGATTTGAGATGAAATAGTCACAAAGTCCCTGTTTTTTGTTACAAATAAATGAATAATAGCTCAGGTCATCCGCGGACCAAAATGGACTGGAAAATAAATGGGGCAACTCAATGATAAAATATCTCTTCAACCCTAAAGCTACAAATTATATTTCTGAAATAACTCTGAATGCTGATTGCAAAAGAATACATTAGTCTTGCTCCTGCTAGCAAATGTAGTAAATGATTTGCAAAGAATAATTTGACCTAAGATATACATGGTTCCTTATAGACCCTCACCCTGTTAATTTGAGGAATTGAAACACTAATACTGTGATATAATTGTTCGCGCATTTGCAAAAAAACACCATGTTGCTGTGAGAGACCGGAAAATAACCCTGGCTAACAATCAGACACACTAAATGGGTGGACTCAGTATTTTTATGACAGAAGAGAGGATTGTTTGCTTGCATAATTCATCAACTATCAATAAGGATTATTTATCATGGGATGTAGTAATAGTATTGGTGTCTCTCTCAACAAATCACAGCTACCTGAATATTATCATTTGGGTTGTCTTGATGCAATTTTGATGCAAATCTAGTGAATATATCTGCTAAAAAAGCATTTTGGGAATTGGGAATTTCTCTAACTTTGTCAGCGAAATTCTTTCATCAAATTTTACAACTAAAAAATACCCAAAAATTCCTAGAGTTTAAAATGTTCTAAGATGTGTTTGTATTGAAACTGATTTGCCAGAATTGCAGTAATATTGCATCAAGAAAACCTGAATTATATGAGTATGAATTTTTATATTGCTGTGATTTGTTAACTTCAAAATATTAAGGAGAACCGAAATGGAAAATTAAAACTCCTGGCCTTTTCTGAAAAGTACAATATGGCACCTACACAATTTCTTGAAAATAAATGATCCCTAGACATGCGCAGTTCTACTATCAAAACACGACGTCGCGTTTCAAAAGGCGACGTCGCGTTTTGAAAAGGCGACGGAAACTTGGCACAAATAGAACACCATAATGACGCTAGGTAAAATCCCACTGCGTATCTGCGTTACTATAGAGAACTTCGTCCGTATATCAACTGCTGTCATTCGATTACCATCTCGACCTATATACAGATATATACGTATATGATTTATAGACAGCTCTTTTACAGTTAACATTTCTCTCCTTAAAGGTGTATCAAGGTAAGTTTCTTTAAACTGATACTCTCAATTCGTCAAATCACAACGGATTTTCTTTCTTTTCCTTTCGTACGTTTATTGTGGGTTCGTATTCTGTGTCGTTGACTGATCTATTGATTTTATTCTCAGGTCATGTATGAGCATCATAATATACAAAGCATATACATTCACGCACGACCACAGTAAGCACGTCCAGCTAGCGGGAGAAAATTTATACATGCTTGACATGTCAGATTAATGTTATGACCTATTTTGTGAGGACATATCAATGATGGATGAATTTGGCCAATTTTGCTAACAACGCATGCTTTACTTTGGTAGAGCTGGTTTTGCATAAGTATATCTTGATATCATTTTCTCTCTGTGTTTATTAATTTCATGTTATTTAATCAGATAATTATAATCATCTTTAACTTCCGGTGAATCTAAATTACAAACTCTTTCATTTGTGTCCACGGATAGTATATGGCTGCATGTTGAAAATTTGTATAATTCTTTTTGGTAGATTTTGTTCAGATATATATCCGGTTTAACAGTACTGTAAGAAGAGTGCTTGGGTGAATTATCGCTATGATATTCCTTTTTTGGATGTGGTAGACATGTTATAACGGAAACATTTTGGTATTAGTCACTCACTGATTGAGCAATATGTAGCTGAATCCACACATATCCAAAACAATATGCTAAGTAAACTCCAATATATTCCCTAAACCACAGTTGATAAAGATTAGGGAGCTAGCGATATGTTTTGGAAAATGCTAAAAAGCCCGTGCCTGAAGATAATGACAATACATGTGCAGTGCAATTAATTACTGAACTTGCAAGTGTAAAAGTTAAATAATGATAGTGAATACATGAAGCACAACAGTAAAGGGAAAACTTACCATTAAACCGTATCATTTCTGTCCATCTAAATTCTACACAATATGGAAGAAGCTCCTGCAAAATACAGAAAAAGACAGGTCTATACCATAAAATCCGTAATGTCTGTCTCTCTGTCTGTCTGTCTGTCTGTGGTTTATAACTTGTGCATGCCATTCGAAATATATTAATCCGGATATTGATCAGGAGTGTGACATAGATCTATTGGTCACGCCCAAGTTGTGTTGTTCTATGTTATAAATATATATATTCGACATGAACGATATACCACATAAAATCAGTGCAAAACTTGGTGGTACGCATGTATTCAGAGGTTGTATTTCGTTCGCCAAGTACAAGTATCAAATCCCACGTTTAGCAAAGAGCCGTCGTTCAAAGTGTGTCTCATAACTCGATAACCGCGTGATCTAGAGATACAATTTATACGCCATTGTGAATGTATTTCTCAAAAGAGTGACATAGAACTATGTCATGGAAGGCAAGGGCGCCGAACACCGTTTAGGATCTGCGAATGCATTTCCACACGTGAAGCCTATAGTTTAGTGACATTCTATCCTTTAATCTGTTTCCTGTTGTATGAGCGTTGACCACCAAACCGGTGAACAGGTGGACGCTATTCGGGAATATGCATTACATTGTGATCTATATGCCCTGTAATGGGTCATTTTATCGCTAGTACAACAAAAGTGTGTTGGTAAATCTAAATTGATATAATGTTAAAACGCACTTGGTTAGCCTATGAGGCGACCTGACTTTTAAATTTTTTGATATTTAAAATTATTTACAACTTCAAGCATTTCGGTTTCAATAGCATAAATTACAAACACTATAAGATTTCTCTACCACCAAATATCATACCCCAGTCAATATGTTTATATTAGATATCCACAAATGACAAGAAGGACTATAAATGTTGAGCATGTTAATACCTGCCGCTGATTCTGATAATCGAACGGTATCTTCTGGATACAGAATCAAACAAGAATCATCTCATGTAGGTGTCACTAGTATAGAAAGGGCATAACGATCTCGTTGACCTTTTACCTTTATGGAGTTTGTGGATGTCATTTCCTGTTCCGGTCAAATGACCGTAAGTGGCTTTTGACCCTGCGCATGCGCACATCAAACACCGATGCGCAGGGTCAAAGGTCACTTCCGAGCACATGACCTGCACAACCTCCACAAAGTTCAAAAGTCAACGAGATAGTATATGCTAGCTCTCTCACAATGAACATACCGGAGAATGGCATACTTCCCTGCAGTACTATAATACGGTATACGATAACAAACTACACTGTAGTATTATACAATTGCATATTACTCTCTAAAAAAACTTGAGTGAACTGTTCCACTCAATTTTGAGTTATTTTTCACTCAACTTGAGTTACTTTTCACTCAAGTTGAGTTAAAACCACTCAAGTTCACTCAACTTGAGTGGGATGAATTTCCACTCTTATGCTTGAGCGAATGTCCCTCAACTTGAGTGCATTTAACTCAAGTTGAGTGAAAATAACTCAAGTTGAGTGAAAATCTCACTCAAGTATTGAGTGGGATGAATTTCCTCTCTTACTTGAGTGAAATTTCACTCAAATTTTTTTAGGGAGTACACTGTCCTATTATATTTGCTCTCGACTGCCGGGATATTTGTCTAACTCCGGTAAGGCAAGGGGTGCAGCTTCATTTCACTGAGAAGTCTGTTCAGAGTCTGCATACCCTACCAACATGAAAAAGGTATTCTGACAACACACGGGGAGCTTAACTCCCTATCTTAACGCCTCACCGTAGCGCCTTAACACCGTATCTTAACGCCATTACACCCTACCATAACGCATTTACGCTCTGTCTTAAAGCCCTAACACTATATTTTAACGCCTTAACGCCATTCCTTGTCGTCATTTCCGGTAAAAAATCACGCCAATCGTATTCTACACCTCGAGTTATTCTAGACGGCACCAGTCAGTTCCCACGACGTGTTGACTTAATCAGATAATTATAAGAGAGGTCAACAACAAGTTCATCAATGTTCATGTAACGGAAGTGCAGAATGCAAACGACCCCTTGGGTTCCCCTTTAATAAATCACTGCTGGTGTTTGACACGTAACTAGTGTGAAATCGAAAGTGACATTGTGTTTACGTGTGCGGTTCACTTACCTGATGGAATTCAACGCTGTAATTTTTCTAGAATGAACTACAATAATCCGGGAGACAGACAATGCCTCGAAATCTCGGTGAAATTATCTCAAACGATCAGTTGGGACGGCAAAAGGAACCCTGGTGATGCTTGCTTGTTTCGCTGTAGATGACGCCAGTCAGGAATCCGGAAGTCAACATTGAGAATATGCAGATAAGGACAGTGAATTTTGCGGTCGTAGTATGAATTAACTAGAGAGAGTTGGAAGCTGAGATTTACCAGTTACGTCCGTTATGAATTATGGTTTGTTCCTCCATAGCCATATTTATCCAGCGAAGTCCAGATAAACTGATCGGGGATTGTGGTAATTTGACAATAAAGAGGGCGCTGGTATCTTCGACGTCTGTTTCTACCTTTATCCCCAGAAGAGCGGTAGCCCTATATAAGCTAGGCTCCCGCGGAAACGAGGGAGACCAGCAGAAACTTTGAGGTCTTTCTTTCCAACCTCCTCGTTGGCCAAGATCAGTGCACGAGTGCGTTCCCGGTAGCCTGACAGTTTGTCTTGGGGACCCTGCGCACTCTCTTGTGGATCTGAAACATCCATTCCCCACGTAAACGTTTCAACTGGTGGCAGCGGTGGGATCGCCAACATCTGGGAGACGAAGGAAAGGAGACCACGCCTGGCGGATAGCATGGATCCGGCCCAGACAACCATGAATATGACTGGAGATTTCGGGGCCAAGTTGCGACAATGGGAAGCCATGAGCCAACCACCTGACGGAAGAGGAGCCCAACGAAAATTCTCCACAACGCCGAGTCCTCGGGAACGACGTGGCACGGGAAGAGATGTTGGTTCCGGGCGATCGACTTCAGCTACTCGGGCTTCTGAAAATCTTCTGGACTTGTCCACGCAAGAACTGGAAGCGGAGCTGTTGGCACCACAGGCCGATCTGACGCCACGACCTTCAGCGAGAACGGCTACGGAAGATCGACTGACTAGTAGGGGCAATTCGTTGACCCGATGCGAGAGGTAGAAGATCTACGTGGTGCCATAAACGTATTGAGTACAACGGTGACCGCCATGATGGGACAGATGTCCACAATACTGAGAAATCAAAGTTCCAGTGACGGGATGATTCAGCTTAATAGTGAAGACGACAGCTATTCTGGTCCAGCCGGACTGGAAAGCGGGCGCCGAGCCGCAGAGACGCCACTACGGGGTCGAGATGAAGCCGTATCTGGGACGACGCCGAGGCAAGACGGGTCACCGCCAAGAAGAAGCCGAGATGAACCACCTTCGGTTACATGGGATCAGCCGTTACAGACGTCAACGCCCATGGGGGAACCTAGACGACCGAAGACGACGATGGTGAAGGCCGCTACCTACGATGGTACCACGCCGTGGCGAGACTATTTGGCTCACTTCGGGCACTACGCCGTGATAAATGGGTGGACGTACCAGCAACAGGGGCAATACCTAGCTGTCGCTTTACGAGGGTCAGCACAACAAGTACTAACCAGCCTTAAGTCTGCACCGAGCAGTACCGACTACGACCGTCTGAAGGAAGCCTTGGAGAAGCGTTTTGCCCCTCCGAATCAGATGGACATGTACAAGTCGCAGCTGAAGTCTAGACACCGCGGGAGGGATGAAGATCTTCCGGGCCTGGCTCAAGCATTGATCCGCCTGGCACAGCTGGTTTATCCTGATGCCGGAGACGACATTCAAGATACTCTCACCAAGGATCAGTTCCTGGACGCCATTGGTGATGAGCTCGGATTTCAAGTCTGGCAGACACGACCCAAGAACTTGGATGCGGCAGTGCATGCGGCCGTAGAGCTGGAAGCATTCAATACGTATCGTCGACATGAATCATGGGCAACAACCAGAGCTGTTCATGGCGAGAAAAAGATGGGAACGGAGACTCAGCAGCTGAGGGAAATGAAGCGGTTATTGGAACAGCTTCAGCGAGACACTGAATCACCGCGACATCAACGGCCGCGACGATACCAGTCGAGATGGGGACATAGGCGTGACCGAGATCGACCATACAGCAACCGAGATTGGACACCAAGGTGCTGGACGTGCGGTAAACATGACCATTATCGAGCGAATTGCCCCGAAGACCGTAGACGAGATGGTTCCCGACCGCCGGATATACCAAAAACGTCTTTGGCGGCACCCACGTTTCGACTGGTGGTGGATGATACGAGAGTTTTTCCTCACAGATACAAGCCTGGTGATCATGTTTGCTTGAGAGGGCCTTTTGTCGTGAAAGAAGCCCTGACTTATGTGACATACCGCATCGCCGACGAGGCTGGTGGCCTCCATGTTGTCCATCATGATCTTCTTAAGCCCTTCTACCGCAGAGAGACGTCGTATAGTGAGACCATGGAGTCTGCGGAGAAGGATG
>JAVTVY010037628.1:0-17075 GCA_036873755.1 Hanleya hanleyi
AAAATACTCAGATGATAAGACAAGACAATATACTTTACGCTAACTGAAAAATTTCTTTCGTACATGATATTTCATTTTGGCACTACAAACTGCACCTCAGGGGGCCAAAATCTCGTTAAACCGCACCAGGTCCTTTGAGGATGAACAGATTTAATTATTATTACTCCATTTAGATCCAATTAAAATGTCTCAAAAGAGTTCAGCTTCCCGAAATAATTAACTCCCACAAAAATATGAAAAAAAAAATATGCTGATATTTTAACTAGTATGAATGACTCTGGAGTTTAATTTTAAACAGTTATGATAGCATTGCATTTTCTGAAATAGACATTTTTCCCTAACAATAGAGCCTAACCAAAAGGGGTGGTCTCGCTATATCAGAGTATATTGCTCAATCATCAATGCCTGTGACAGCAGGAAGAAAAGTGGAACGCCCCATGTAATAGTTGCGTTAAATCCAAACAGCCGGATGTCATAAATTTTCTTTTGACATAATATTATTTCAATTTCACCAAAAGTTACCATTCCAGCTGCCACATTTGGCCATGCACACACTTCAGTCAGTGGAGGGTACACATGTATTTTGAAAGCTAATACAGCAGTTGTGTATTTCAGAGGGTTTCCACTGCATCTTCAGTAAGAATGATGCCTTGTCCTGTTGAAAACTTTATTTTTTTCAGCCTTAACCATGTGACCGTTTGATATGGTGATACATCATGTGCAATTGTTTGTTCTTTACAACTGGATACATTTCCTTTATAAAGGGATATGATAGTCATATCTAAGAACCAAGAATAATCCGAAATGTCCCATCATATTTGTTTTAAAAGATTATGTATATTATAGTATTGATTTAAATTCATAACGGTAATCCATTTATTTAATTCATTCCTCCTAATGAAATTCAATCATCCCTCAATTTTGGAGACAAAATACAATCGGCTGTTCTAATAAACTTGACCCCCCTCTAAAATCATTGAGAAGATATAATGGATTATTTGCATGATTTCGAACAATTTTGTTAACTTCCTTCACTTCACTCCCTGTAATTGAATTATTAGGGGCATTACCTTACCTTTAAAATGATTTACTAATTTCTTTCAAATTAATTTGTAAAGATCATGATTGCATTGTGATCAGCTTCAAGCTGGATTCTTCCCAATAACAGATTGTTTTGTTTACATTTTTACCTAATGCTATAGGTAAATAAAAGAGTACACGAACTTGAACTCTCCAACCTGAAGTAAAGCTAACCAATTGATTTCTCTTTTTTAGGTTACGGAAGGGCACATTGGGGTCAACGGCCATACAAGAGGAAAATTGGCCTCAGTCATGGATACCGATCTCCCAAATGGTATGACTGCGGCATTGCTATACCATAATACACTATGAACAACCACCTAAAGGAAAGGTGTTTTCTGTGAATACATAAAAATACAGAGACCGGGATGTCCCCGACCACAGAAGTGCAGTGAGTGCCCCAATATCCATCACTTGGACTACTACCAAATATCCAAGTTCGTTATGACCTTCGCACAACTCGAGGTCACCTGAAGCGTTCCTAGCAGGTGTGCCAGTTACGATATCATCTCAAAAGTGCTAAAGCGTGAACTCGCGGTAAATCAAGCCAACGGTGAAATCATTAACACAACAAGAATCATAACAAATACGTGTTATATGTGTCTTTCCATTTCCATAGCCTATGTGGTTTATATTTCACTTCAAGTGAGCCATATCAACGTCAGTGACTGTGTAGAGTGCGATCCATCTGCTCAAATTCCCCAGGATAGTTTCAGATACTGAATTGGCTCTCCATTCAGTATAATCATGGTGTACAGATGGGACAAAATTTTACAAATGTGTGAAGGTGTCCTAGAGGGGAAAGGCTTGAATACCCCCAGATGCTTTGTGAAGTCTTCTTTTTATTTATAGACCTGTGTAAAAAATCCATTTTGCTACAATTTTTTCCCCCACAACAACATTTGGGATAGAGATGTTACCATTACTGAATGCCGACAAACATTTATGTATACTATGACGCATATCTGTTTACTGCACATTAGCAGAGACACTGACAGATATGTATGTAACACCTGGTAAACAAGTTTACTCATCAAAGAGACTTCGGTGTTTGTGCTACCAGATGTATATAGATCTATATGGACGGTGATAAAATGCATCACTGTAGAATGTATATACACCTCTGTGTTAGAGTGAGACCTTGATTTTCAAATCCATCTTCACCCATATCTCACAATGTCAGTGATCTGACTGAAATTTCATAATTTACAAAGAAACTGGACTTTTTTTTTCATCCCCATATGATATTTACTGCTTATGAATGAGCAGTTACTACGTGAACAAATGGTGCATGATTGTGTGAACTAAAAGGATGTCCCATGAAACATTGTGTGTATGAAATTTGATATCCATCTAGTCCAGTGAAGTTCAACAGCATCAAGGATTATACAGAAAAATAATTTATCGGTTTTGTGTGGCTTAAGGCACACGAACAACAAGCTCACCTGTGTAGTTATCCCACCTGTTGAATGTTCATGTCATTATCCAACTCAGTTATTGATTTAGTGATTACCAGCTAATCTCAACTAATCACCAATTTGATTTTTCTCTATCAACAAACATTTCATCGTAAAGTTGATCCCATCATATTATTTTATAAACTCTGTAAATGATGAGGATTGTAAGTCAGAATTCTGTGTTTCATTGCTGCTGTTAATCCTCTTAGATGTCCATGTATGAGCACCCTGTATAATCCATTGAGGTCACCTCTTGTTTTTATAACATGTGTTATTCCTACGAAGTAGGCTACAGATCGCAAATTGTCCGGTAATGAGCGAGTCAGTCAGTCCATCCGAATCCTTTCATCGGCAAAATAAGGAGAACCGTTGACATTATAACCTTGATTTTTGGCATGAACGAGCATTGGGGCATTGTTACCAGCTAGTTATTAACACTTCAGTATATTGTTATATATATGTAAGCTGTAGCCTGTAACGTGTATCCTATTTCACATCCAAACAGGTCATCATTGCCAAGAAAACTGTGGTCTGTTTTGCTCCAGCGTTTTATCGCATTTAATGAGTAGGCCTATCAGTTACTCTCCGGCTAAAAATACCCTACTGCATATACCCTCAAAAATTCAGCGCTGTTTGCACAACGAAGCTGAGGTGGTTTAACGTTTATCATAAAGAAAATCACCGATCAACTGCCATAGAATATAATGTGAAACAAGGAAACCGGAATAGTACATTCATCAGATTGCCGATACCCAAAATGTGTTGTCTCATATCTAGATAACAACGTGATGTAGAGACGCCATTTATTCGTCTTTGTACCGGTTATGCTCAGGAGAATCACATAGAATCATTATTATCTTGTGCATAGAAGGTGTTGGTCTCGAGTTGAATTACCGTAAACTACATAAATGCTACCTTTCTATTCTATAGTACTATATATTAAAATTTGGTGTATTGTTGGGAAAATAATGTGATTCAAAAAGTTGTTTTGATCCTGGAGAAGGGCACTAAAAACCACTAAAGAGATGTAGATGTATGTTCACACGTAAAGCTTGAAATCTAGTGAACCTATATTATTCAATCTGTTTCCTTTAAAAATTAATGTAAAATTAAATCGGTGATCGTTATTTATTTTGGAATGAAGGCGCATTAGGAGACTGTTACCAACAAGTTCTGAGCTGACCTATTTTTGATGGAAATTTCTGGTGATTTTTTGATGAAAATCAATGGCGATTCTGACTTGGGCGGTGCCCATCTTAATATAGGCAGGATTTCAACTGGGGGTGGGGGTTTCCAAGAGTTCAGTTCGCGTTCGAGTCCTAATGCCTACTGTACTTCGTAGGTCCTGTGACGTTAGTCACACTGCTCATGTGTTAGTATGTAAACAAAATGTACAAGTATGCCAGTCCTGATTGACCCACTATGTGGTCATCTGATACTAGTAATCTGTGCGAATGTAGACTTATTTGATATGCTGTGCCAAAGTATATTAGCATGTGGACTGCACAACTAGGCAGGCTTGACTGTTCACATTGATTTCCCTCCTGATCAACATCAAATTTGCAAAGGAAAACAAATATATATGAAATTCCCTACAGAAAAAACTTTTAGCTGTCAATGTGGTAGCAATACTTCACGGCATTGACCATCAATACACTGATTTGACCAACTGTGACCTAGTTGTAATATGATCACTGGCACAAAGTCAGAAACCTTGATGCATCATGAGGGTACTTTCCAGCTACAAGGTGAATGACTGATTGGTTGATTTGAAGTTTCAAAAAAAAGGGGGAAGTAGCATTGGATTGGGAAGAAACCTGGAAGTATATACAGTCAATCAGAAGTTTTCTGAATGGTCCATTAATACGTAGATGTGACTTTAAACTAGACCACCAATCTGCCTTAAAAACAATAAACCACTCAGAAACTTCAGGTGCATCATGGGGATATAATTCCGATTAGGTGGATTGCTGATTGGTCAATTTGTATTTTGAAAAAGAGAGTGAGAAATATCATTGGCTTGGGAAGGAACCTTGGAGAATGTCCAGTCACGGAGTTTTCTGAATGGTCCATTAGTATTCAGAAGTGACTATACAGATAATCTCGAACACTGATCCCAAAAATAACTAAACAGCTTTCAACTCCAGGATATACAACTTACAAGGCTGCCAGTGGCTATGTAGATGTTCACCAAGCAAGTATAATATAAAGGTCAGACAAAGTACAAAATATTTTTTTTGCCTATGTAATCTGTTTCTTTTTCCCTTTTTATAAAACTAATGTAGGTATAGAAATGTCCTACATATGTTTGTAATACTATGTAGGTGAATATCCATGCTCTATATATGGTGACCATGCATGCATGTGCCTAGTCCATCCATTGAACCGGCCAGACATATTTAGGCTCATGTTGTTATGCCAGGATTTGCCTCCTCCAAATTGACTTTCCCCAAGAAAGATCAAGTTGTAAATCAATCTGTCTGTCTCTTTCAGTACATGCACTACTGGCCTTTATGTTTTTTTTCTGCACATTTCTTTGCCTTTTTTTATGCACTGTCTGAACTTTCACTGACAGGCGGGTAGAAGAAAATATACAAAAGCTATATTAGAAAGCGGCAGGACAACCAGCATGCAGCCATTGCAGACCAATTACCTAAATTCACCTGGTACATACTGGTCATAGCTGCTGCCCAAGAAAACAAATTGGGGCTGCAATGGGGGGTGAAAACATGTGCTCGCTAAAGGTAGCTTTCAGTATATGGGGATACAGTTTATTGGAGATTGAGAAAGGACATAGTATATTCTCCCCTCCCCCTTTCCGTTATTACTATTCCACACTTTGAGTAAGAACTTCCCATGCACATACTTTACATCAGAACATTAATTCTCATACAACACTAACCATGATAACTACGTCCAAATTACTACTGTACCACAATCTTTTTCCAATCCAAGAATTGAAGATATAAACCACTGAGGTATATCTATTATTAAGAAATATTCTAATAATACACCTTAGAGTGCAGCACTGTGAACAGATAAATCATTTTTTATTGAAAGCACTCTGTACATTTTAAAACCTGGAATAAAAGTGCTTGTATAATGATACTTTGGCTGTGTAGTGTACTATGAAATAAGCTGCTTATTTTATTATTAGATACATGTACCCCTTTACCATTGGGTGTTCTTTCACATGGATGCATATAGTAACATATATCTACCCAGACATTCAAAATTATCTGAGTATCAATGAACTGTACTTAAACTCATCTATTGTATCTGCAATAAAGTATCTTTCCCAGGTTCACAGAGGTTAACTTTCATGACATTATAATACTTTCTTAAAAGGATCCCCACCATTTTACCAAGATTTATCTTGTATCATCAATATTTGAACAGTTCCTATGGTCAATCTTTTGTTCAGGTATTTAAGCATCGTTAATGGCTTAGTTGCACATGATTGAGAGAACAAAGAAGTGCTTGTCTGTTCATGGGCAGACTTCAGCTGATGGATTGTATAATTTCACTTTCCTAGCATTTAACCCCTGGAGATTACCTTAAACTGTTGATAGTTGGCATAATTATATACATATGTATTATATTTTCCCACTATTCAAAGAAAGTGTCATTCTGCTTGAATAGTAGGGAAATATAGTACATATGTATACGATTATGCAAGTTATCACCAGTTCAAAATGGTCTCCTGGGTTAAAAGATAGGGTAAAGTGAAATTATTCAACCGAATAGCTGATCAGCTGAAGACACTGGTCGATGAACAGGCAGGATCTTCATCATTCTCTCAGTAATGTGCAACTGAGTCATTAGAGTGACACTGTATTGTCTTGTGACACTTAATACATTGAAGATGATCCATTTCTGTGGCAGAGACATTAATCAAACATTTGTTCCGTATGTAATTAAACACCTTCCCTGTACACTGATTATGCCTACTCCATTAATCACAGATTTCTATAATTTACCCTTCTTCCTTAATCCATCATTATTATTTACCTGACAGGTAGACCATTCATACAAAGCTAGATCACATTGTTAATTGCTTCATGTTAATCAAACATACAAGTAAGTACATGTGCTGTAATATAGCTAAGATGATACAATGTACATGTTCACATATTTGTTCCCCTATCAACCATGTATTGTAATTATGCACAAACATGTGCCAGTAAAGGCTTAAAATTAATTGATTGTTTATTGTTCACTTCAGATTTATCTGCCTTTGTCAAATGTTTCTATTCTTATTGACTCAAGACAGACAAAGTCGATAATTTGATGGAGTATTTTTTTCTAGCAAGATCTTGTGTCCATAAGGACCTTGATCGATTAAAGGTACAGCAAACCTGAGAATAAACAGAGGGAGCACAGGTGCTCATGAAAATGTCTGTTTTCTCAAAGTTCTGTAGCAAAAACAAAAGTGGGCCAAAGGTTTCAGTTTTGCTTTTGATGGGATTTGTTTGGTTTTTTTCAGGTGTCGGTATCCTCAGGTTTCACTGTACATGTAATTAAAAATATATCTAAAATGACGACATAAACAATCAATTCATTTTAGGCTGCCAAATTCAAAGTATGCATGTTTCTGAGATTGTGCGCAATTAATGTATGACTGCTGAGTGTGCCAAGTTGTATATATACATGTACATGTCTGTATGTATGTAAGTATGTAGGTTAATTCATTATTACCTTGAAACTCTGAATCAGGAATGGAGATATACCAAACTTGGAGATAGTAGGGGCCATTTTAGAGATGGCAGAACTATGAAGAATTCATTATTAAGGTAGGCCCATCTGGTCCACATGTCTTCTGGTCCACATGTCTTCATAAGATAAGAAAATTGGCCATCTGTCATAGAGCCAGAGTTTCAAGGCAATATTCATGGTAAGCCCACTGACATTCTCCATTATGAAATGACAAACAGATTCAAATGGGCTGAGTTTATTTAAACTGCAGTATTTTATTGTTGATAAAGCCATAATATTAACATGCTGTAGATTTGTAGATTATGTTTTGTACAGTGTATAAAAGTATGAAAATATAAAAAATAAATAGACATGTTGTCTTGTAAATAAAATTTTGTTTTGATTTTCTCTGTATTGCATACTCTTTTTAAATCGATGTTTGGTTTACACTAGAAATCCAAGTTTATAATAATTCTCAGACAAAAATGTCTTGCCCCGATAGCAGTGACAGGTGTATTAATTGTTCGTTTGCTCCATGCGACAATGTTACGCACCACGGCAGCTAGCCCATAGAATCTGTCCCTTATTGCAGAAATATATAGATAAATATCTTTACACAGCAAAACGAATTGGAAAAAATACATAAATATTGTTGTTGAAGAGACGAAAATCACCATAGCAGGCTGACAATGTGAAACAAGTGGAACTATCATGAAATGACCAGATAACGATGACAAGAACGAACTCAACAAAACCTGTCTAAATGGATTATGTGACCACTCAACAAAACCTGTCTAAATGGATTATGTGACCACTCAACAAAACCTGTCTAAATGGATTATGTGACCACTCAACAAAACCTGTCTAAATGGATTATGTGACCACTCAACAAAACCTGTCTAAATGGATTGTGACCACTCAACAAAACCTGTCTAAATGGATTATGTGACCACTCAACAAAACCTGTCTAAATGGATTATGTGACCACTCAACAAAACCTGTCTAAATGGATTATGTGACCACTCAACAAAACCTGTCTAAATGGATTATGTGACCACTCAACAAAACCTGTCTAAATGGATTATGTGACCACTCATCAAAACCTGTCTAAATGGATTATGTGACCACTCATCAAAACCTGTCTAAATGGATTATGTGACCACTCAACAAAACCTGTCTAAATGGATTATGTGACCACTCATCAAAACCTGTCTAAATGGATTATGTGACCACTCAACAAAACCTGTCTACATGGATTATGTGACCACTCAACAAAACCTGTCTAAATGGATTATGTGACCACTCAACAAAACCTGTCTAAATGGATTATGTGACCACTCATCAAAACCTGTCTAAATGGATTATGTGACCACTCAACAAAACCTGTCTAAATGGATTATGTGACCACTCATCAAAACCTGTCTAAATGGATTATGTGACCACTCATCAAAACCTGTCTAAATGGATTATGTGACCACTCATCAAAACCTGTCTAAATGGATTATGTGACCACTCAACAAAACCTGTCTAAATGGATTATGTGACCACTCAACAAAACCTGTCTAAATGGATTATGTGACCACTCATCAAAACCTGTCTAAATGGATTATGTGACCACTCATCAAAACCTGTCTAAATGGATTATGTGACCACTCAACAAAACCTGTCTAAATGGATTATGTGACCACTCAACAAAACCTGTCTAAATGGATTATGTGACCACTCATCAAAACCTGTCTAAATGGATTATGTGACCACTCATCAAAACCTGTCTAAATGGATTATGTGACCACTCATCAAAACCTGTCTAAATGGATTATGTGACCACTCAACAAAACCTGTCTAAATGGATTATGTGACCACTCAACAAAACCTGTCTAAATGGATTATGTGACCACTCATCAAAACCTGTCTAAATGGATTATGTGACCACTCATCGAAGCTTGTCTACATGGGGATCCCCCACAACTCATCAAAGCTTGCTTACATGGGGAAAAGAGTTCAATCACCACTCAATAATTATATTTTTACAACTTCTTAGTACCAAGGGCTTTATGTTTGTATATCACTCTTGTGAATGCCTGCCCTCGCAGACTAATGATTTATTAATTTACATAGCCTAGGAAAATGCTACAGTATACACCACATATATTCCTGTAACCTACTTCAGTAATGAAAAATTTCAGTAGGTGAGCAAGTCACTTTCGCTCTCTCGCCTGAGAACAAATCCCCCAAACTGATGGCGACCAAATGAAGTGATGCATATATCACCCGACTTAAAAAGACATTAGGACATATTAGTTGATTGGGGTACTGCGTTACTTGCCATAACCATGTACATGGATAAATCAATCCACGGATGTGCAGTTATAAATTTACTACAGGATAAATCATGTCCATGTCACCACTTGTTTAACACCCTCAGAATACTGGTATAAAGATTATTATGATATGGTCCTTTGCAGTTGTATGATGGAGAATCTCAGCATATCTGTGAGACATCTATACCGGTACCCTTATTAATTTGGTCTATCTGTAGGCCTATTGAGCAGATGCATGATATGGTAAGCTTCTGCTACATCTGAAATTTCATACTCCAAACAGCTTATCAAATGCACCTTGTTCGCTTGGCAAATTTCTTCATCAATCGTTTGATTTTAGTATGTTCATTGGACTAGATGTTCGTTTGATGATGTTGTTCATCAATCATTCAATCATGAACTGACAATCATTCGACAAAGTTGTTTGTTAACAACTTTCATGTTTTACTTTAGAATTTTTGGCGACATTTGCCTTCCATAGCCGGCCAACCACAAGTGCATTCACGGGCCTCAGCACCCTACCAAATCGGCTTGAGGAACATTTTGAAGCTTTTTCAATTTCCTTAAGTATACCCTCTGTATACCTGCATAAAAGTTACACAGTTAGGAAATATACATTTTCAATGAGGTGAATTTTGTTACACACCACAAGCTATGCCCAATAAAGTTAAATCTAGCTTCATTCTAGAAGTATTAAGGAGAGCCTACATTACCGGTACAGATTAAGGAGAGCCTACATTACCGGTACAGATTAAGGAGAGCCTACATTACCGGTACAGATTAAGAAAACAATTCTGCACACAAATTTCATACCCTGGATCTGAGCATGTATCTCATGTTGATCGATGCCGAGCAGGTTTTTGGAACACATGAAAGAACTAGGATGCAACCAATGAGAATCCATGAAATATTAAACGTTACGGTGCTTTTAATGCCCAAGACATGAAATTGCCGACAAGAAACTAGAAACCAATTTACCTGGTGGCCACTTCGGCAGCAGTCATGTCAGTGAGATAATGAACTGCCGGCACAGTCAGCTTACCTAATTCTCATTATAACACTGATCAATTATGTCTCTCTCAGATCAGAATGGAGCATATTGGTCGGCGGAATTCTAAAAGAATCATCAATATACTTCTGACTTTTAATCAAGAACTATAGAGTACCTTGCTAACAAGTTAAAGACAGCCCCAATGGAACCAGGTGGAACTAGGCAAGGTAAATAATGAAGCCTGACATGTCATAGAAACTGACATCCTGACAATCAGTGACAATAAAAGTTCCTGATTTCTGTCTGTCTGTCTTTATAGTAGCATCTGTCGCTCAAGACTATATATACACTAGGCATATTCTCGCTAATGAGTCTGATACTGCTGTATCCGTATGTCGGTATATTCCATTTCCTCTCCTGGGTATGGTATCGACGGCTTTCTTAACCTGGTAAAATGTCTTTCTGTTACAGTCCCGAGAGATAGGAGTTGATTGAACCCCATGAGTCCACCAAGCCCTTCAGTCAGTATTGTCTGATGGATGGTTTCAAATAATGGTCTAAAAATATGCTCAACAGCTTCAATATGGAATTTTTATTTTTCTAATCAAGGAAATATACAGGCTCATATTTCAAAGTTGACAAAAATCTCAAAATGAATAGCTAAAACAAGGGGATGTGAGAGGGAAGAGAGAGGGAGTGAGGGGGGGGGGGAGAAAAGGGGCCAGACAAATACAAATGTTTTCTGGAGCAAGAGCATGCTCAGTCTGATGGAGGGTCTCATGTGAAACCTGCATGAACAGAATTTATCTAATATGTTTGATGTTTTGTTCACAATGAAAGCAGAAAGATGAAGCCTTAGTGCAAAAACACTCAGCAATATCCACCTACAGAAAACTAATTTTAATTATTTGCCCACAGTGGCTGTAAGCAGAAAAATATGCGCTAATTCTCACTGAAGAATCTCTCCTTCAAGTCTTCTTCTCTGCGTCAACAATACTACACATCAAGTGCTGATATTATATTCAAGTACCTGGGGGCTGTTCCAGAAAAAATCATGAGGACGGGGTGTGCTTCCCAATGTCTTCTTTGTGGAACAGCCCTGAGGGTTATAGATATCAGGCTAATGACAGCAAAGATATTCTTCCTCAATATTTAAACATGGTAGAACATGGTTATTGAGAAGAATCTATAAAACCTTCCATCGAGCAAATCCAGCACAGAAAACAATTTGATTGAAACTCCAAACTTCAAAAATTTAAGGCATGAAAATTGAAAATCATAATGAGAGCATATATGCCATCTGAATTATCAGCCAGTTGTATAACATGACTTGAGTCTATAGTCTGTCCATTTTAATTAGTCATCTACTTTGGAGCTTGTCATTAATCAGCTGTTAACTCTGCATATAATTTCTTTTTTACATCGTGTACAAACAGAACTCTACAAAATGACTACCATTTCTCCGTGGTATCGATAATATATCATGCTTGCAGTGGTTTCAATAGAAGCTGTCGCCCGTCGCAGGCGACGGCATCTCACAAATTTGCGACACCTACTCCAATATTGTCAGTCATTTTTTAGTGTGTGTCAATCTCAAATCCAGTGGCCACCACTGTCCCTAATCTAACGGCACACTTCTTGGGCTGTCCGAGTACCGCCTTGTCCGATGAAATTGTCACCATTCGTTCTGCCAAATGAAAATTGTACACCAGATTTTTCAGCTGTTCTCCGCATCCACGTGGTTCACCTGTTGTTGTTGTTACCGAAAGAGACGAATATGAATGAAATACGATAACGATTGGCTGGTACTGCGCCAAAGAATGACATCTTCGGTCATTCGGCCAATCACTGAGCTTCGTGCGCCAGGTTTGTACTTCGTGCACCATTCAAAATGAAACGTCAAGCTGGTTTGGAGTTTTTTTAGGTAATCCCGAAAAAAAAACAAGGTAATTATCACTTCACAGATTCGTCTGGCATGAATAAACTTTTTCAAGGCTACTTTCAAATCATTTTCTGTTATATTCTTTCTACAGAGCGGCATTGAATAAGTGCCAATTTGCGCGAAATTTAACAACGACGACACGTGTTCGTCATGTAAATGTGAAAGCTAGGATTTGTGTGAAAGTGGATCATGCACTGGCTAATATTGCCAATTGAACAAAACCCTTTGTTTTGTCTGGTTTTCCTGCCTATTTTGTCGCCACCGATGCAATAAATGCATTTTGTGCACAAAGTATCAACCGCACATAATTTCTTGGATTTTTGCTTGAATGGGTGAAATTTTCTTGAAAGAGAAATCACAGTTTCAGTGTGGTTTTGAAGAAATTGAAGCACCTGAGAAATAAGTCTTTTCACATAAAAATGAATAGTTTTGAGAACTCTTTGGTTGTTGTTAGCAATATTAAACACCGCTTATTTTTTTTTATAAATATGCAGAAATGTTTATTTTTATTTATTTGAGAAAAAATCGTAAATAAGTAAAAAGTGGGTCCCAAGAAATTATTTCTTATGAAATTAAGAAAATGTAAGAATATTTAAGAAAATATAAGAAATATATAAAAATATAAAGATATAACTTTCTACTTATTTAACACTTCTCTCAAATAAGAAAAGTAAACATTTCTGCATATTTATTAAAAAAACAAAACAAGCAGGGTTTAAAATTGCTAAGATCAGTCAAAGAGAGTTCTCAAAACTATTCCTTTTTATGTGAAAAGATTTATTTGTTATGATAGTTCAACTGAGATAGTATGGCTCACAAAAAATGAATTGAAATTATATAAATATCAAAATTTTATAATTTCAACAAGAAATTCTATTTTTCTTTGAAGAACTGTTTTAAAGTTAGATGTTATTGCAGTTACTGGTACACTGGAGAGTGAAGGTGGCAGTTCACAATTTCTCGTGAAAAGCTCTCTGAGAGCACCATTCCATTGTTCATTTTCAAAAAAAAATTCTGGGGCGAGGGGGGTGACACTCCCTCACACTCCCCCCCCCTTTCGAAGAAGGGGGCAACTCCTACTTTGGCCATTTCAACTTCTACTCTAATCCTTAAAGAAACCACTGGCTTGAATTAACTTTGTAATTCTCTCCATCTAAAACTCCAGTACAGTTGTTTCATGTACCGGGCCTGGATTACATAGCGAGACGTCATAATGTATTCGTGTTGTCCAGCACAAAGGTCAACAATGCCGTGTACAGTCAAAGAGGTGTGTGTGGTTTATCATTGGGCAATTTCACTGGGCATGGAATATAAGCGAAACTCCCACGGACCGCCTGTTATCACTGTATTCGGCATCAATGGCCTTTGTGCCAGTGAGCATGAATACATTATGACGTCTCCATATGTAATTGAGTTCCGGTCCATGAAACATCTGATAAAAATATTGATTTTTGACAAGCTCCAAAGTAGACGACTAATTAAAATGGACAGACTTTAGCAGGGAGGACTACATGCATCCTCACTAGTTACAGGATATCCACAAGCCTATTGTATTTATCTGCTAACTGTAGAAATCAACCAGGCTTCAGAGGTTGGCTTCATCAATCTGTCTTGAACCTGTTGCCCAAAGTGGCAAAGATGCACTGCTGTGATTTGCCTAGTCATCTGTTGTTGGCTTCCATCATGGAAGACGAAAGTAGGCTTTTCATGGTTCCATTGCCAAATGGCTGGGGTGGTGGCTGGTAATGGTCTGGATTATCCAGGGAGTCAAATCCAATGCCAGGTTATAGGTCCATGTTAAGATATCAGTTGGTTGATTCATGGATGATGGGTGATAACTGTAAAATGTATTAGTTGGTTATCTCAATAAGGACAATTGGTTGCGAATGTGTTCGTCACACTGGAGATGATCAAAGAAAGATATGTGTTAGCCAATGATAATGGGCTGTGCTCGTCACACTGGGGATGATAAAAAAAAAAGACACTTGTTAGCCAGTGATAATGGTGCTGTGCGTGCTCGTCACACTGGAGATGATCAAAGAAAGACACTTGTTAGCCAATGATAATGGCGCTGTGCTCGTCACACTGGAGATGATCAAAGAAAGACACTTGTTAGCCAATGATAATGGCGCTGTGCTCGTCACACTGGAGATGATCAAAGAAAGACACTAGTTAGCCAATGATAATGGCGATGTGCTCGTCACACTGGGGATGATCAAAGACCGACACTTGTTAGCCAATAATAACGGTGCTGTGCTCATCACACTGGGGATGATCAAAGAAATATAAATGTTTGCTGATTATATGATTCAATAGCCAGAAGATGATGGTCAACAGCTGCAGTTAGAGAATCAACACGGACCAAGATACCTCACTGTAGCCTCAAGATATTACATGTATTTCACATTTTAATTAATCTTCACAGTGTAAAGAATTACCATAAATATTTGGTAGATTACTGCATAAATGAAAGTACTCTACAATATATTTAGAAATACAGTAGTTACAAGTATATTTAGGAATACAGTAGAATACTGTTATCTGCAGTAGAAATACTGAAGAATACCGTAACCTGGAATGAGGTCTCATGAGAAGTACCCATTGACCTGATGGCGCTGCATCATGAGATATCATTCTCTCACGCAACATCAACTGTCTTTGTTCATCGCCAGTATCGTACGAGCTAATAAAATAACAGCTCGACACCAACCAGCCAGGAAATGTTATCATAGATTGGTGCTTTTAGGTTGAGAGGAGATTGTGGAAAAAGTCGTGATTGCTATCTAGTCTTCATCAATGAAAATTCAGGTCCAGTTCTTCGGCACATCCATATAGAAAAATTCTAGATAACAGCGGGAGTGTTCATTCTCTATCGATTCAACATCGTGGTGTAAAGATTGAATTTTATGACCTTTTATACGAAGTAGAATGGAGCATGCACTTGCGTGTATTCGCGTAATTTAACATCCAGTCTCTCAAGTAAACTGATAACGTACACTTCAAATCTAACATTGTCATCATCGTTGTTGTGGCTGGGGTTGTCTATAACATTTGCAAAAACTTTTTTGAGATCAGTCGTGCATCTTGCAATGGCCGTTCTTAAAAAAAAAACAAGAGCCCAAGGGGCTTCAATATATGCCCGTATATCTGGAATTACACTGGTCTGAATTTCTAGATTGTTAATGGCCTTCATCCGAATTGGTAGCTAGCAATCCAGAGAAAGGTCTACGATTTTATGCTTCTGAGAATGTTACATACATCACATCTTATATTGAATGATAAACTAAAATGGGCTGAACTCTTGGTAACTAGGTGACCTTGAAACTCGAGAGCTCACATATCCCACACTGAAATCGACAATAGTCAAACACAAGAAAATAGTAGTTTTCTTTCAAATGGATTCCTTTCAGGCGAGAAAATTTTCCATGAAGGTAGCAGGATGTGAAGAAAGTGATAAAGTAAACCTTTGTTCTTGAGTTAATAAACAGGTCTAAAGTTCATAAAGGACCCCTCTCCCCATTAAATTAGTAAATGTATGGTTTTTATTTCACAAGAATTTAAGTAAATGTAGCCATTTCTTACATGTATCAAACATGAGAGACAACTCCACAGGACAAATGCCATATACATGTAGGGGAGACAAGTCTGAATATTCCAACCTAACACATATAGGCAGCTAAACTTGACTTTTGACAAATTGATCTCTCTTTGCAATGTGAGTAAGCTATACCCAACGTTTGTTATCAATCCATACCTTGAAACTAGAGATATCGCATGGACAATTAATGTTAATGGGTGAATGGACAGAATGCAACATCGCATTACATGATCTCGTCTTCGACAGGTATATGAAAATGTGACTTTTAATGATTTCTTGAGTTTGGGGTCACAGAGACCTTGATCTTTGACCCACATTTTGATTTGTAACACATCATGTCCCTCTAATGTATCTACTGGCACAAAAAAGGATATTTTTAATAATTTCAAATTTTTGGGTCACAGTGACCTTGACCTTTAATCTTGACCTACATTTTGGTACACGACACATTGTCTTCCCTCAATATCTCAATCATCTTCACAAGTCCAGGTAAATCCTAAATCCTTGGAGAGGGTTTACCTTGACATTTTTGGTCTTTCGAGTGAGTTCTTGAGTTGACGCCTCCATTATACAATCTCGTACATTTCATCCACCGCGCTTGTTTTGAATAAGCATGTCAGTATCCCAAGCTTGCGGTTTTTGCTTTGACTTCTGATGTTGATTTCAACTTTACATCAAAGCAGTTGAGTCTGCAATGAAATTCAATCCTGTCATATCTCATACCCAGCAGCGGATTGGCCTAATCAACTGGCTTAGCGCGTTCACTGATTGGGTTGATTTAGAGGAAACCTCTTTATCTATTTATATCCAGAACTCATATGGGTAACTAACCAAGCCAGTGTATTGATCCTAACAGATCGATCGATACACTGGCTCGTGAGGATGTGTATCAATGGACACAAAAAATCATGATTTTTAACAATTTCATGATTTTGGGGGTCACAGTGACCTTGACCTTCGGCCTTGACCTACATTTTGTTATGTGACACAT
>JAVTVY010037629.1:0-16359 GCA_036873755.1 Hanleya hanleyi
CATCAATACAGTACCGACCGTGTTTCAATTTCACGGCTGTTATTGGCACGGTCATGAGTGTTCGTTCGCGGGAGGGCGCTATAACGAGCGCCGTGGACTGACCCCGGCCACCTTACGTGAAGAAGTACAGCAGAATCGAGATTACATTTGTGGACTGGGCTATGCCTATGAACAGCTATGGGAATGTGAATTCCACCACATGCAACGTCGTCAACCGGAGTTATACTCGTTCTTACACGCTCACGACCGACTACTGGATTATCGGACTGTTATCACCATGACCGACATCCTACACACTGTTGAGACGGGAGACCTCTATGGATTCGTGGAATGTGATCTGCACGTCCCTGACCACTTGAAAGACACGTTTGGTGAATGTCCACCCATCTTCAAAAACACCGAGGTGAGTCGAGATGATATCGGAGCCCATATGTGCACATACGCTGAAGAACACGACTACCTAACGCGACCACAGCGTATGTTGATCGGCAGCATGTTTGGCGAAAAAATCTTGCTCGGTACCCCTCTGCTTCAGTGGTATATGCGGCACGGACTGGAAATTACGAAAATATACCAAGTCATAGAATTCACCCCCCAAGCTTGTTTTGAGAAGTTCGCGAACGACGTGACTACCGCCCGTCGCCAAGGAGACGCCGACCCCAGCAAAGCCATCATCGGGGAAACGATGAAATTACTTGGGAACAGCGGATATGGAAAAACGGTAACGAACCAGGACCGTCACGTGACCGTGAACATTTGTACCACGAAACAAGCCCGCAAACGCGTGAATTCGCCGCTATACCGACACATGGAGATGATTGACGACACCACCTACGAAGTGACGTCAGCCAAAAAGACCATCACCTATAACCTGCCGCTCCAAATAGGATGTATGGTGTACCAGCTGGCCAAACTGCGAATGCTGGAATTCATATACGATTTCATGGGCGTGTATTTCCACCCATCAGACTGGCAATTGATAGAAATGGATACCGACTCAGCATACATGGCCGTTTCCAACGCGGACTGGGAGTCACTCGTCAAACCAGAATTACGTGCACAATATGAGGCGGAACGGGACCAGTGGCTACCCCGACGCGACCACTACACCTACGACAAGCGGACACCCGGCCTGTTTAAACTAGAGTGGAGCGGTGATGCCATGATCGCCCTGTGCTCGAAAACTTACTTTTGTGACGGTGATAAAAACAAATTCAGTTGTAAGGGGGTGAGTCGACGCGACTCTAACATCAGCAAGGCTCTGTACCTGAATGTCCTCCAGAGCCAGGCCAGTGCGAGTGGCACTAACCGAGGTTTCCGTATCATCGACCACCAGATGCGCTCGTATACCCAGGAACGGGACGCTTTCACATACTTTTACCCCAAGCGCAAAGTCCTGCCCGATGGTGTGACTACAACCTATCTTGACATTTGGAGTGATTAATACGAACACTGCGAATATTCCACTGGACTAAGGAACTGTTCTATAATTCAATTTGTATGGGTACCAAACGCCTTTGATATATATGTTCTATGAGTACTGATGATATTGCACCGAATTAACTGTTGCATATAGGTTCAATAATTTTATGGGTACCAACCGCCTTTGATAAGGCACCCCCTGTTCTGGGCTTGAGTTTTCACATGGTTGTTCTCACGTTGTTGTCGTTACTGAATAAAAACCAAAAAAAAAGATCTCACCAAAAAACCCTGTCTTGTGTGTTTTATTCATAATGCCCAATGTGGAGATTCAGTCAAACTGAAATCAGTGGTGTAGGATGGGGCCAAAATATAACCCATCAATGTTAGAATGCAAGCGCACTATAGTAAAATAGAGAGAGCCAATGAAATCAACCCACAGACCAAGTACGTGTACATGTATTTGGTCTAGGTTTGGAGCGGGCATTTCATTGAGCTGCGTGTATACGGCGAGTGAAGACTCGACCAACACGTATAGATTAAGTTGATGACTATAAGTTCTATGTAGCGCGCTGCGGCCGGGGGAAACCCCCCAGCCAGGGTGTACAGTGCGTGGGACTACTTTCTGCCCGCGGAGGCAGACCACATCACCACCAGACCGCATCACCGCGGATGAATACATGGAACTATTTTTGACCTGCAAAGGCTATCTATTGTCCCGGAGAGGGCCGGACATTGCCGGAGATGACACCGGCCGTGCCGCCATCTTGAACCAGAAGGCAGACGCCGCCATCTTGGATATGGCCCATAATGCACCGGGGCAAAATACTCGCTTCTGATTGGCTGAGAGCCGCCACCGATACCTCACTCGACCCCATTGGACCATGCAGCGTATTTCCAGTCTGGGGACTACTTTTTCTGCGCGGAAGCTTTCTTCCGTGACCGCATCACCGCCAGACCGCATCACCGCGGAGGAATATACATGCCCAGGGGCCCTTTGCCGGAGCTATAGTGACCCGGAGTTACCTCCCCCTAGATTGGAACTCTTCTGTGTTGGAGGTGGAAAAGGTCAGTCACGTGACGTCATCTCATTTGCATAAATCGGACTCAATTTCAACTTTATATACTACTGTAGTCATTCTGAATGTAAATCTATTCAATTATAGCTGAAGTGTGTGTAGAATTAAATTATTAAAATGATATTTGATAGCCTGATGCTATATGTTGAAAATTCTTATATTATCCCTATATGTGGAATTACAGGACTGACCTACAAGAAACCTTAATGGCGGAAAATTTGAATGATCAGTTCTGGAACTCAGCCATTTTAATCATTTTAATTATTTATTGCTAGAATTACAAGGTTGACTTCCATAAAATCTATAATGTTATAACCGAATGATCATTATTAACTCCTGTCAGGAATCACATATACAATATTATAAGTAATGTACAAGAAATAGAAAGACTTATTGATGCTTATCGGTTTAATTATATAGTGATTAGCCAATGTTGGCCATCGATTTTTTACTAACAGGACAGTCCTACCATTACTCTTTTAATGTCAGTAATATTGTCTGATATTCTTTGTGATAATTACCTTAATTCATTTCGATCAAATTCCTAGTTTCTTTGTTAAAATCGATTTGAATTATTAAATTGAAGCCATGTAACACAGGCCTGTGATTAAAGGGGAATGTTATCACAATTTTTGAAAGGCTAAAACCAATCAAAAGCAGTTCCCTGTGGCCTGCTTTATTTTTTAGAATTATTTTCAAAATTTTAGCGATGATGCAATATCCTGAAATACGGCTCCAAAGTGCCTGATTTTTACCCGCAGTAAATCCGCCCGGCGATTACCCTGTGACGTCACACAGTGAAGCGGCCAGAGTCAAACATGGCGGATAACGCAGACAGCGGTACAAGCTCTGACACAGATTCCGATTTCAGCGTTAACCACCTTGAAGACTGTGACGTTGGAGATTATACAGGTCTTGGAACTGAATAGAATGTAGAGGCAGTAAGCGATCATGAAACTAAAGGAGAAGGAGCATCTATCGAGTCATATAGATTTGAGCCATATGTACAAGCGAATCTGGGGTCAAACTGGGTCGTCCTGATGTCAGGCCCGTTTCAAGCCTGTGGCAGGCCGTGTCAGGCTGTGGCAGGCCGGTTTAAATACACTGATTACATGCTTTATACACGAAATTACAACTATCTGTGGATCTTACAATAATATTTATACATTTCTGCTTTTATCTGGCATTTTTTTAGGCATAAATCAGTTATTATAATGCACAGGATCGTAAATTTACACTTCCGTGCTAAAAAAAACTTCTAAATAATATAGTATCAAGGTTAGATTAAACATATGCCTTTGTTGTATCAGAAGAATATCCTTGACATTGGTACATGGAATATTCGGGGTAGCCTTCATAGGACTCATGGTATCAAGCAGAACAAATTGTACAGTCAAGTTTTGCTGGATAGGCTGTGCACTTTTGATATTATTGTACTGACTGAAACTCATACTGGGAAAGATTGTGACATATCCATACCCGACTATGTTACCAAGGGCAGACTCGATAGGCCAAAACACGAGAAAGCACGTAAACACTCTGGGGGTGTTGTAATATTAGTCCATGAAAGTATAGCTGCAGGTGTTATGTCAGTTCACACAAATAGTGGAGGAACTGTCTGGATAAAATTAAGCCATAATTTCTTTGAAATATTATGTGATGTTTATCTGTGTGCTGCTTATATTCCCCCTGACAACTCATCGTTAGGTAAATTACATAGTAATAACCTTTTTGATCAACTGGAGAATGAAGTTACTCTTTTTACCTGCGGCACGCAGGTCTACGGGAGGCTCGCGTTGTTGTTGTTCTTCTTGTTCTTGTGACTTTTTGAAATACGCATGCGCTAAGAGAGTGTGATCTCTGCCACACTTTCCTTTTCAACCTCACATGACAACACTGTCTTCAGGCACGTTTGAATTCATTTGCAACTATATTCGGTGGAAATAATTATTGCTTCGTTGATTTCCGTTCAGACTTCAATTGTCTTACGTCAGTCGCTTAAAAGCTGTCGGTCGTCACATCACATTCGGAACTCCCGAGCGGAAATCTACGAAGGGGACTGATTCTACGCTCGGGGGATGACAACATGAATTTCCTATGAATCTCCAGATGTGACGCGCCGGAACGGTTTAATACGCATGGCTCCGAAGCCCAATCACTCTCGCGGAAGCCTTAATACCCGACCAGCAAATATTTCCCTGCGAGTCTCTGATTTACGTCAGATATTCTAAAAACTGTTTATTCTTTTCATTCGAAGCACGTTTCAATAGAAAACCATCAGTTTAAATGGTACACGCCACATATTGGCAAGATATAATTCCCGTGACGTCACTGACAGTTCCCTGACAGGCAAAATGGTACATCTTCAGAAAATTTATGACCTAACCCAAAGATCACAAGATCGTTATTGTTTAGCATCATCAGATAAACAAGAATAGTACGATCAGACAACATGCAGGCGAAAATATGGTATAATTGACGTAATTCGTTGTTTTCCGCGTTTCAATAGTTGATCTTCAATGCAGAATCAAGGTCAACTAAATTTATGTCTGCTGCTTCAAACGAGTAGGCCATAAATAAAGTTCAACGTTCAGTTTTATTTTTTTAACAACAAAACTTGCATAATGATATAGCAACAAAAGTACATGTCATAGGGCGTGTGAACAGTACTATGTAGTGAATGAAGAACAGAAATGCTGCAACTGCCTTGCCCTGATCAAGTACATGTCACGCTAAGAACCTGGTATAGGTGATAAATTTCCGAAGATGTACCGTCTTGCCCCTGACGACCGAAACACACGTGACCACGCTCTAGTTCAATATGGCGTCAATGGCCTTCGAGGGACATCTCAAACCGGAGATTCCCGAGAAGTTGCGAATGGTCACATCAGTCACTGTCTTCAGATATTACCATTTTCATTGAATGTACATGTATATACAATTTAAGATCCTTGGATTTCTTATATACCAAGGAAGATGAGCCGCAACCTTGTCAGGGGTTCAGCTAATTTGCATACAGTCACAGGCGACTGTCTTAGAAAGTAGAAAAATAAGTTCACTACTTCAAGTAATCATTTTATCTACCCAATCTAGATAAAACACAAATTGGTGAAGAAGCATAACAAGTAACGCATTATCATTATGATTAACATTGAATACTACTTGGTATCAAATTATAGATCATGCATCATAAAAACAAACGCAACAATTACGTTTCAGAAGTAAGCGGAACAACTCCGCAACTTTCACCGAATAAAGATGTTTAACTTTACCCCCAAGCAATTCGCATATATGGAAATATGTTTTAAAAGGAAGAATAACTTAACCCTCTGTGGGAATCGAAACAATGACCCTCCAATCCCTGGACTAGCACTTAATGTCTTAGCTATACCGACTCATTGATAATACTCAAAACTGGTTTCTTGCGCAAATGATTTTATAATACATAAATGACTATGTAGTATTTAATGAGTCAGACAACCCTATGCGCGAACAATACATCATAGTTGTGCAGTTATATTGTGTACTTTCTGTTACAAGCATGAAATTTGGCACATAGCTATTTCGAATGATCCTCTTTCGGAACACAGTCCCTCTATCCCCATTCTCGCAAGCCAGGGCTTTGCTTCGCTGGTATTGATGTTCTCGTCCTCTTCCGCACTCATAATCCCTTTAGAATTGCATTAATCACTTCCGTAAAATCAATACTTATGTGTATCAGCAGACAATGGACAGAAACATGTTGCATTTGACATCATTCTCTCAAGTCAGAGCCCATTTCTGCTAGAACTTACTGGTTCTACATTTCACAATTTACGTTACTTTGTCAGTTTTACGAATGAAATTACGTCATATATTAGCAGATACTGACCATAAAAGTGATCTATTTGACCTCGTTGTCAAAAGCTAGGACCTTGATTTCCTTGAGAGTTTTTTAAATTTATTTTGATACTTAGATACCCTTTCATATTGACTTGGAAGTCGTTTTCGCGAATGCAATAATTTGATGTACCAAAAGATAATAACGAGAATTCGACATGATTCTCTTATACACACAGACCTTGTTTAGTGAACTAACCCTGGAATTTCGCACTTAGATCACCGTCCGGATGACTTAATGGCAAACATATTCGCGAATTGATTATAGGGAGATATCCATAGATACTGACAAGAAATTTTTCTTATTTGCAGATTTGATTTAAAAAAAAAAATTAATAAAATTATCAACCTTCGAAAAGGCTTGACCAAACATGTCGGATGAGGTGATATCTCCTAAGGATAAAATAGGTAATCATTTGTATAGAAGGAGCAAATCATGTATTGCTATTGGCTTGCTGCTGCGTGGAAAAGAGTGTCAAGGTACCGTATTTAGTTTGCAGATGATAACCCACATAAATGCAGAAACTTAATTTATTATTCTAATCGAATATCAAGACTGTCACAGGCGTCAATTTGAATCGTGAAAAATGTCATTATGCCTCTTGAACAGTTCGATAAAGCCTTCAACCCCATTCCATAGTTTCACAGATCAAAGTGATAGACCTGATAATAAATTCATTGAAAATTAACTTTGAAGGAAATATAAATTTTTCATTTTCCTCGGCAAAGTAAGCGAGAAGGGAGACTGAAGAGCGTAGATGTTCGCGCTATGACTGAATCCATGAAATTTGTTTGGATTTCCAAATATTTGAAAGCCTTTTTCATTTGCAAAATTCAACGGCTGAACCGAATGTTTTAAAACTTGGAATACACGATACTTGTACCAAGACATTGCCAAAGCGATCATTGTGACTTTGTCTGTCAATTCAGTATAGACGGCACGGACCAGTCAAAATCGTCGGAATTTGAACGGGGAAAGTGAATATATATATATATGGTATCAAACCTATTAGTCAATTCCTACAATTGTGGGTTAGAAGTTGAAAATTTCTTCCCTTGGCATGAAAACACTTGCAGATGGCGCTTTTTTCTACAATTACCACTACCTCCGCTGATATGTCTTTCACTGTATTATTGCCACTGCCGCAGGTTTTGACTACAATGTAGTCATTTCTCACTTGTTTTAGTGCCAAAGGCAATGTAATCCTATGTGGTGATTTGAATGCCAGAACAGGCCGAGAATTAGATTTTTTTTGCAGATGATTCTGTTGATGAGTGGAGTATGTCCCTTTACCTATATACTATGTGGGTGATGCCAGCTTGAAGAGAAATTCAATGGACAGAGTTATTAAGCCTATGGGTAGATGTCTAATTGATTTATGTACATCTAACAGTTGTCGCATAGTTAATGGCAGGTACCTAAGTGACCGGTTTAGAGATTTTACATCTAAATAGCCAGGGAATCAGTGTGGTAGATTATTTTATTGTGAATTCTACCTTTCTAAAGATGTTATAGACATGAAGGTTCATCCACTTTTTGCTGAATACTCGGACCATAAAATGTTATCTATGAGCTTAAAACGGGTCTTTGGGGACAGAGGCCGATACCGCGTAAGTCTAATTACCCTGATACTGCAAACTTGCATCCTTTTTCAACTAAATACCCGTGGGAAGAATCTAGTGAAGAAAGCTTTATTAACAGTATTATTGAAAATCGCTCACAACTTAAATTGAATATGATGAATGAATTAAATACAAACACACCTGATGTAGATAAATGTGTCAATTTATTAAATAATTTTATGACAACTATAGGTGACACTAGTATAAGAAGGCAAAATACATACACAAGTAAGGTTGTACCAAAGATTAATACAGATAGAATAAATAAACCTTGGTATGACAAAGACTGTAGACAACTCCGAAAAGAAATGACTAAACTTAATAATGCATTTAACCGTCATCCTGTGAACTCAAATATTAAAGCAAAATTTTACAGTAAACGAAAAGAATATAAGAACAAAGTTAAGTGTAAAAGAAATCAGTATAGAAGAAATCTGTTGAGTGAATTAGACCAACTTGGTGAAAGGGACTCCTCTGTAGCATGGGATATCCTTAAAAAACTTAAAAGTGAAAGCTAAAACAGTGATCACTCAGAACGCATTGATATTAACAGCTGGACGAATCATTTCAGAGTGTGACATCAAGAGGACACTGATAATACTAGTGACGCTCGTAAAAAGGAAATAGCTGCAGCACTAATAATGATGGAGCAGGAGTCTGTCCCTACAGATCTAGATATACAAATTACTGAAAAAGAACTGCAAGAGGCTA
The DNA here is from genome assembly GCA_036873755.1 of Hanleya hanleyi. NCBI lineage: Eukaryota > Metazoa > Mollusca > Polyplacophora > Lepidopleurida > Hanleyidae > Hanleya > Hanleya hanleyi. Next base: position 8,712 of record JAVTVY010037629.1, read on the forward strand.
TTAGTCATCTCAAAAATAATAAATCTAGCGGCATTGATGGAATCATAAATGAAATGATTAAAGCAGCTACTCCCTATCTAACTGATATCATGCTGGATCTATTTAATGCCATCCTGAAAACCGGTAATTTCCCTGAAAGCTGGGCAACTGGACTTATTGTACCAATACATAAGGACGGCAACCCACTTGATCCCAACAATTATAGGGGTATTACACTTACAGGTTGTCTCGGTAAACTGTTCACACAGATACTGAACACGACTCGTTAGCCATATAGAACAACATCATATCCTGTCTAAGTCACAGATTGGTTTTAGAAAAGGCTGCAGAACTGCAGACCATGTGTTCACAATCAAAACTCTGATTGATAAATACACCAAACAGAAAAGTAAACTCTTTACTTGTTTTATTGACTTTCGCAAAGCGTTTGACACAGTTGGACATCATGCTCTCTTCCTTAAACTGTTGCATGCAGGCTTCAAAGGTAGTATATACAATGTAATTAAAAGCATGTATCATCTCAGTACATCTTGTGTGAAATCCAAAGCTGGTGTTGAGGAAAAAGTTCCTATCACGCGCGGGGTACACCAGGGCAGCGTTTTGAGTCTCATATTATTTAATTTGTTTATTAATGATCTGTTAAAGGAGCTGAATTGCTACAAGAATCCCGCTATGCTGTGGGACTTGCCAGTAAATAGTTTGGCTTATGCTGATGACATTGTGCTGGTCTCCCTGAGTAAAACTGATCTGCGAGCAAAACTTAATATACTCAATGAGTATACCCAAAGATGGGGTATGTCAATAAATATTAGTAAGACAAAAGTAATGGTCTTTGGACAAAACCAAAACAGTAAAGAGTCCTTCCATAGAGGGTATCAGCCAACAGAATGCTGCAACTCGTACAAATATTTAGGCCTCGTTTTCCATACTAGTAACGGAAAATTTAACAAATCACTGTCCAATTTGGCTGATAGAGCAAATAAGGCCTTGTTTGCCATTAAACATGCATTTGGCAGTGGTGATATCAAACCAATTTTGGCCTGTAAGGTTTTTGATTCCACTATTATGCCCATTTTAACATATGGATCCGAAGTATGGACTGGCTATCTTAAAGAGTCAGCCGATATTGGTAAGCTGTTAAATACAGTTAATGATGTGGAACGCATACATCTGAAATTTTGCAAAAGTGTACTATAGGTGTAAACCAAAGAGCTGTTAATAATGAAGTTATAGGGGAGCTCGGTAGAGCACCAATTCATGTACCTGCCATTATCGGCAGCATTTGATTTATATTCCATATATTTGATTTGGATCATTCCTCATTAGTATATAAGGCTTTTTTGGAGCAGGTTGAGGAAAGTAAATTGGGTTAGCTATATAAAATGTATATTGAAAAATACCAATTCCTATCACATCTGAGAAAATCTTGGCTGCTCTAAACCAAAGGCCTCAACTCGTTTTATACAATCTCAGCTGTTACAGATATATGGGACCCATTGGAAGACAGAACTTAATGCGTCTATCAAACTTGAAACTTACAGATTCATAAAAGATACTTTCAGTACAGAAGAAAATCTTTTGGCAATTAATAATAAAAAACATAGAACAGCACTTATTAGACTGACTGCAAATTGAGATGGGGAGGTACACCAAGCCAAAAACACCCACATGTGATAGACTATGTGATGCGTGTGATGTAATAACGAAAAACACTTTCTTCTGTCATGCTGTAAATACATTGACCGTAGGAAGAAATTTATGTCCGAAATATCTAATATCATTGATGTTAACAATAGTCGAGATGATTTATTTGTTTGGCTTATGTCATGTGGAAATAGATTGGCCACAAACAGTCTTGCACACTTTGTGTATGACTGTTTCTCAGGTTAGGTTACCCCCGAGTATTTCCATGCCAATGTTAAGGATAACAGCAATGGTATGTAAATATTGAGTGTAAGGCTGTGTACATGTACATCTGTAAGGTATGAATGTATATGTGTGATTGGTGCATGTGCGGATGTTATTTAATGAGTTGTATTGTCTTATATGTATGTGTGCGTTCTTAGCCATATGTGGTAAATGTTTTACGTAATAAAGTATTTCTATATACCATGGTACAGATTAATTTAGCTGTAAGTCGTAAATACCTCGATGTCTTATCAAGAATATTACATTTGACCAATGATTAAACCTGTAACAATTGTAGACATATGGTCACGTGAGCAAATGGGAGGTGGACTGATTTTCGAAATTCTCACTCAAGTTGCTTTGCTCTATACGCATCATTGGATTTTCTTGAGAGGGAGGCATCTTCGTTTTTTGGAAATAAAAAGGAACCTTAGGTATAGCGAAAATATATAGAGAAGCACTTTTTGCCCCTCTCCATACTGCCGTACACCCCAATTCGTCCAGGCCAGATGGCGTAAAACACTAATCTTTCTACCATGTATAATTTATCAGATGAGCTGAGTTACCAAGTCATTTAGTACACACTGCATATATCTGTCACCATATCTAATCCTCTAATTCTATCTCATAACACAACTCTTTGTACTGTGAGCTGAGGTGGCGTGGCTGGAAAGTGTTTACACAGCCATATGTATACGCAAGGTAACATCTATTTCCTGGTTAAACTAGTAAATACGTTGTTATTGGTGTTTGTCGCGATGTCTGTTCTGTACTCTCAACAGCTACATGCATCTGGACGGTGGGTTTGGCGCCCCGAGCCTCGAGGGATCCGCCATCTTCCGTGTACATTTCCCGCTAAATCGAAAGAGGGGAGCAGCCTAAAGCTCGGCACCAACTTTGTAAAATCTCATATCATTGATGGAAAGAATCAGGAAGCCGTATTTTACGATTTTACGGCTAACTTAATTTGTACCATGGTGTATATTATTTTACAGACATCCTGTAAATACAAGGCAGGCTTGGCGATTTTATACCATTAGTCCATGGGCCAGAGTCGAAACTGGTACCACCTGAGGTGGCAAATTCTAGTAATGTTTTTTGAAGAGGTATATGTCTGTAGACATATGTTATCCATATGTGATAACCGTTGCAGATCGGTAGCTTAAGGGTAGCATACCACGCCTTTTCAATCCTACCCCTTTCTCAGTTCTAAATCCAAACTTCTGGGGTGGGGTATGGTCCTTCGGATATTTTCCTTATACTTCCCTCTGGAGATCTAAAACGTCGTACACTTTTGGCATAGATGCTCTTCTATTGAAACAAGCAAACATCATGGCACACCATCATTTGGTGACGTCACAGTGACGTTATAACCCTGTGAGCATTTTATGGTCCTTTTTGTTCATTTTCAAATTGATTTTTTCAAATTCTGCTGGTACCACTTTGCATAGCAGATTCGATTCATGTTCATTGAAGCGGTATTTCTATGTGCATGTTAGCCATAGTTGTAGCACACTTTCGGAACCCTACCCCGCCCCCATTCTTAACCCAAATATGGGCGGTGGGTTGTGGCTCCTCGCATATTTTTATTATTCTTGCTGCTAAAGGGCTGAAATTTTCCACACACTACGTTTAGGTCCTTGTTTATAGACATCAGTAAACATAAATTAACTAAATCCCCTGGGGACGTAACTATGACGTCATAAAACAGAAAATCAGTTTTTGCCGGTCGTTTAGTCTATTTTCAATACATACCTCCTATTCAGTTCATGCCATTTGAGGTAGCAGATCCCATCAACGTTTCCTAAAGTGGTATTATTATGTAGTTGTTGCCCATAGGTCATAGCCTTTGAAGTTCAGTAGCTTATAGGGTAATTAGAGCTCGTTTTATGAAACCTGGCCTTATCCTTACTCCAAGCCAAACGTTGGGGGTGACGGGGTATGGCCCACCAGATATTTTCTTAGATCTAAGTCTAAATAGCTAAACGATTATTCCCTATACAGTTTAGTCCTATGCTATGATAAAATGCTAAATAAACTGATAAAACGTTTAAAGATGTAATCAGCCTCAAATCTGGGCTGAAATCGATGTCTCTCAAACTCGGCGAAAGTGACATATGTTACAACAGGTACAAAATGAAACACATTTGACCACAAAAAAACTAAACTTGTTTCCACCATTCACGAGAAAATAGAAGGAGTTGATCTCCAAAAATAAACAGCATGGCATGCCGTTTATTTTTCCACGGCCGTGTCAACAAGCGTATACACGTATGGTGCATTCTACCAACGTACGCTATGCGACATCACCGAACCGTGGGCACGAGCCATGACGTTATCCCATGGCTGCAGCTGTGCAGCATTCAAATTCGTGAACGTCGCTACGTCACTCATACGTCACGCAGTGACGTCATTTTCCTCTCCGCGTACAACACACACTCAATGGCGAGACAGAAAAGCCGTCGAAGCGGACAGAGTTACAAATTTCTCTGACAAGATATTCTTGCATTCGTTGTATATGACGATCCCACTATCGTCAAATATAATACATATGATGCTTCATTTCATTTCATTTCATTTCATTTCAAATTTTATTTTCAGTCGGTTTTACAAACATTTAAAACATTAGCACTGAGGCTAGTCATCACCGACATACAGAGTTAAAACAATAAAACGAAATAAATAGATAAATTACAACAATCAATGAGCATAAACAGTGATACTGACACACGTATGGAGGAGATAATATTTACAATAGGAGTATAATAGCAACTGAATGTTAGAATAAGAACTTATCTGTGCTTTGGTAATCTTCCCTGCTGAAAAAGCGCACAGGGGAGAGGTTACAAAATCCATCCATTTTGAGGCTGATTACATCTTTAATTACATCATCGTATCTTGCCAGAGTAGCACATATATACAGGTCTTTTATCTCATATTTCATTATAAGTATGTGTGAGCTGGAGGTTCTTCGATGCAAGAACATGCCAAACGATGGGAGAGCCAGCTCAAATTTAACTCATGGTAGTGTTGCGTAAAAATAAACTGTCGATCTAATTTTACTATTTTGTGTTGACAATTTCTACTCGACAGTTCCTGTGCAACATGTATCATGATTGTTGAGTGTCCATCCCAAACACAAACTGGCAACTTAGTAATATCTCGCCCCAGCGTGAGAACTTGAATGTGTGTTAAGAACGGAAACAGAATCTTGTTGGCAAGAGTAGATTATCGAATATGTGGCACGAGTAGATTGCTAACATTAGCGTGGTCGATTGAAAGCACAGGCGATGTTCGTGTCAAGTTTTCAAAGTAGATAAGTTCAGCTTACTTTACCACTGCGTTTCGGTGTGGTATTTTTTAGGGTACATTCAGTGGGTGGAAGAGACAAAGAGATTGTATAAGATTTAACCACCAAAGCCACAAAGATTTCAAATCTAGAGACTATTATGTTCAATTCAATAAAACGCGTCTGACCGGTTTCGTCCGTTGGAAATCGTTTTTAACCATAATTGCATGGTATGTGATGTAAAATGAATACCGGTATCAACTACTGAACCAATCCGGAATCGACAGTTGTCAACAGTAATGATGAGGCTGTATGGAGATTTTAGTATATGATCCATATGAATGTTCAACAAGATTTGACGAAATGAAACGAACATCATGATGTCTTCAATTTCAGCATTATTCGAAACTGTTGTCAATTTTCCTTGCATAAAATACTACCTTGCTATGCCTGTGTAGAAGTTCGAGTTATTAGTGTCTTGTGAATAAGGGCTTTCGATTATTGATGCAAAAATTCCCTGAGTGTTATACACGATAGTATCATCACCACAAATCTCCAGAAGAGGTCATGACTGTATGCAGGGAAATGTGTAATTAGGACAGGTTCGTGTGATGATCCTGGAGTTTTACTGATGCAGGGACCATTCATCATTTATATAATGGTGTATGGTTATCTGAAGAGCTAAACATGTCACAGACACAATTTCAAAGGATTTAGCTACATTCAACTTCTGAACAATATTTCCAAACTGCCTGGTCATCCATGTGCCTAATTTTAAGGCAAATCATTTCTTCGTAATGGCATATGGGCAGTTAGTGTGAGTGGAAGTGAAATAATTTCTGAACATTGTTATCGAACTATCCGTCTCTGCAACTGACGATTTAGGCATACTCTCTGCATCAACGCTGACATTTTCCCTGTTCCACCAAAGATGTTAGCAGGATATATGATACTCCCTTTCAGCAACCATCCCAGTCGAGCAGGGTCACAGCCTGTTAGTCCAGTTTCAGGTTTGCAGCTTTTCACTATCGATTATCGGCTTCAATCCGATTGATGACGGAGCAGTAGTAGTATAAACGGGTTACAGCGCATATTGACCTACTTTTTTGTTCCCCCCGGTGGAGGATTGAGGAGGAACTTGGAGGTCACGGGAGGGTCACAGAGGTCAAGTGCAGTATAGTTCCGGCAGAAAGACCAGAAAGCTACCTCCAGCACCGGAGAGTTCCAAATTTGCATATCACGTTACCCAGGTCAAAGATGTATTCATCCGCGGTGATGCGGTCATGTCTGGCGGTGATTCGGTCGCGGGAAAAACCTTCCGCGGAAAAAAAAAAGTAGTCCCTAGATAAAATGGTCCGATTGGGTCGAGTGAGGTATCAAAGTGAAGCTTAGGTGAAGGGGCATCTAATGGGCTGGGTGTGGGGTTGACATAGCGTTATTCTGCGCATGCGCGGTGGCCCAAGGGTATGGAAATAACCGTTTTGAGATGTAGGGGAGCCCCTAGTAGACCGATGGGGTCGAGTGAGGTATCAAAGTGAAGCTTATGTGAGGGGGCATCTGATGGGTTGGGTGTGGGGTTGAAATAGCGGCATTCTGCGCATACGCGGTGGCCCAAGGGTATGAAAATAGACGTTTTGGTATCTAGGGGAGCCCCTAATGGTCCAATGGGGTCGAGTGAGGTATCAATGTGAAGCCTAGGTGAAGGGGCATCCAGGCAATGGGGTGGGTGCATGTAAAATTTTTCCTAAAAAAAACACGGAACACGGACTTTATCGAAAAATCTGGGAAAATGCCTATATGGGGTATGGGGGGTATATAGGTCGCCGGGCTTAACGGGGCTTGTCTATCAATAGAGTTATCTCCCCCTAGTTCCAGGGTGGGTGTATGTAAAAATTTTCATGAAAAAATACGGAACACGGACTTTATTCTAAATTACGGGAAAATGCCTATATGGGGTATGGGAGGTATAGGACCATCCTGGGAAACCTACTTCTCGACATTTGCGGTGTGGGTTGTGGGGTCGCGTTTTCTTAGTCTCGTCATTTAGAACATGATAGGAAGTGTCCCGGCACGAATCGGTGAAATTTTTGAAAAAAGTCACCGAGCACCATATAGGCCCATACTGGGAGTATTAGGATCGATGTTTGTCCCCCTGGGAAACGTACTTCTATACATTTGCGGTAGGGTTGTGGGGTCTCGTTTTACTCGTCTCGTCATGTAGAACATGATAGGAAGTGTCCCCGTGCGAATCGGTGAAATTTTTGAAAAAGTACGGTATAGCCCCATGTAGACATATATATATAAATATATATTCCCATATTGGGGTATAGGTTCAATGTTTGTCCCCCTGGGAAACCCACTTCTATACATTTGCGGTAGGATTGTGGGGTCTCGTTTTACTCGTCTCGTCATGTAGAACACGATAGGAAGTGTTGCGGAGCGAATCGGTGA
>JAVTVY010037630.1:0-16411 GCA_036873755.1 Hanleya hanleyi
TGTGTCATCCTTGTTGTTGTTGTTTCTCTCTCTCTCTCCGGTCTATATCATGGCGTCAAAACGTCTAGACCCATACAAGGACCAGTTTTCGACACTAGGTGACCACATCCCGACGGAATGGCCAGTTTTCGACACGGGATGTGCCGCCATCTTGAACATACGTGCCGCCATCTTGGATATGGCCCATAATGCACCGGGTCAAAATACTCGCTTCTGATTGGCTGAGAGCTCTGTGACGGATTTGAAATACTCGCTTCTGATTGGACAAGAGCTCCGCATTACTCACTGGCGGCCATTTTGTACCCACCTCCCACATGTCACTCACACTGGCGGCCATCTTGTACCCACCTCCCACATCTCACTCACACTCGCGGCCATCTTGTACCCACCTCCCACATCATGACACTTTCAGTTGTAAATAGTTTTAGTTGTGCGATAGATATGCATGCGACACAGAAAATTCATTCCCACATATTCCACTCACTGGCGGCCATCTTGTATCCACCTCCCACATGTCACTCACACTGGCGGCCATCTTGTACCCACCTCCCACATGTCACTCACACTGGCGGCCATCTTGTACCCACCTCCCACACATGATGAACAGCTCTCACAGATTTAACAAACATGGGAGACAGTAATGCACTGTTACAATGATCACTGTCATAACATGCACATAAACAGACTCACAGTGAGTGATGAACAGCTCTCACAGATTTAACAAACATGGGAGACAGTAATTCACTGTTGGTTACAATGATCACTGTCATAACATGCACATAAACAGACTCACAGTGAGTGATGAACAGCTCTCACAGATTTAGGCTTCACATGGATACCTCATAGAACTCCATCAGCCCATTAGTAGCTCCCCTAGCTCCAAAACGTCATTTTCCATACCCTTGGGTCACCGCGCATGCGCAGAATGCCGATATTTCAACCCCACGCCCAGTCCATCAGATGCCCCTTCACGAATGCTTCACTTTGATACCTCATACGACTCCATTGGCCCATTAGGGACTCCCCTAGCTCCAAAACCGCTATTTCCATACCCTTGGGCCACCGCGCATGCGCACAATGCCGATATTTCAATCCCACACCCAGCCCATTAGATGCCCCCTCACCTAAGCTTCACTTTGATACCTCACTCGACCCCATCGGACCATTTTATCTAGGGACTAATTTTTCTCCGCGGAAGCTTTTTCCCGAGACCGAATCACCGCCAAAACCACGGCCAAACCGCATCACCGCGCATGAATACATTTTTTTATTTTTTTTTGCCGGAACTTTTTTTTTTCGTTCCGCCGTGCCATCTTGTACCCACCTCCCACATCTTGCACTCACTGACACTCGCGGCCATCTTGTACCCACCTCCCACATCTTGCACTCACTGACACTGGCGGCCATCTTGTACCCACCTCCCACACATCACGCATGCGCACACCGCCCCAATACCGCCACAAAACCGCCACATTTTTTGTGCTATGACGTCACACAAGGTTCTGCGCATGCGCAGTGAGGCGCTATTTCGCCAATTTACGTTATATATACTACTCACCCAGACTACGTTATAGATCAACAAAATCTTCTTGAATATCATGCCTATAACATAGGCTACTCTGTACTTGAGGGCCTGGATAATGTCCCCACTCCCTGCATAACTGAGTGAAGGATGTTTTTGTGAAATAACATTGCGATATTAATCACATGTGATGAATGAGGCTTTATTTCCTCGAGCGAATGGAAGAAGTAAGCGTTACGTAATACAGTGCGGACGGACGTTCCTCCAAACTAATGTCGTTCGCTGATGAAATGTCCGCTAAATAGATCGACTATATGGGCAAGACTTGCCGTTAAATGTATTTCAGGAAGGGGAATTCGGACGAAATTTGATAAATTGCTAGCTGAAATGTTGTAAAAAGACAGGATTCAATTTTCGGGGATCAGAGAGATAACCAGCTCAACTTCTATCATTTTTTCACCTGGTTCTCACTCGGTCTTAATCATCATCAGTTGGTTGACGTGAAATCGAAACACACGTGACTTTGTGGAGAATAAGAATCTATAGCGTGCCAAAACCTCGGTGGGTTGTACCGAAGACAAGCCCTCCCCTGAGATCGTCTAGAACGACGCATCAGCATTTCACAATTTTCTTCTCTGGAAATTGCAGAAATTAACGTCAAAATGGTTGCATTTTTTAGTGTACTATGGACGGTTTTTATACTGTCTCATAAATGATAGAGCATTCAATGCATACGGAGGACAAAATATGTCAGGAAGCTACAACGCTTATACTCGTTTTACTAAATTGGTCAACAGCAAAGCAAATTCCATGTTTATCAAATACGCACAGTGTCAGATAATACAATTCTTAAAAAAAATGAATAATATACCGTTACACTTGCTATAGTAATGCAAAAATACAAGAAAACCCACCCATCGACATTGTAGAGTTGTATTAACATGAGGGTAAAATTAATATCAATCGGGTAGTCTTCGAACTATTCTAACTTGCATGTGTCGAACTTTATGGCATGGCTTGTGCCGACTATTATTTGTACTACATGTATATTCAGATCTTTAACAACAGCCTCGTGGTTATGTAGAAATTAAGGAAACTCTACAACGTCAAAATGAACAAGACAAAATAATATATAACAAATGTCGGAATTGCTCATACGTAGTGCCTCGCGTGTTCTCGGCCATATGAGTTTCGGCTACTGACCCTCTCGTTTAAGATATATTCTTCACAGCATCGTCAACAAAGGTATTATCCAGAAAACAAAGAGATCGTCTATATAGCGTTTGATACAGTCTCTCCGATATGACTGCCAAGTACTTTCATATCCTTTCATCCAAGACATTTTGTAAGTCATACGAAGTATCTGATCAGACTATTACTGTGCTTGTTCATGTGAACACCAGGAAAATCGTACATGAGATGATGTTCATACGATCTCTAACTTGTTAAGCGGAAGTAGACACTCGCACCCGCGTTCGTCCAAGCACATCCACACAAAGCACATTCACACAAGCACATTCACAGAACAACAAAATGAACATTTCTATGGCCTCTCACCATTCAGTGTCTGGATTTTAGATTTCATTGTTGCATATGTTGTAAGAACAAAAAATTGAACCGTTGTATGGCCTTTCACCATTCAGTGTGTGAAATTTAGATGTTCTTGACTGTGGATGTAGTAAGAACAACAAAATGAACATTTGCATGACTTTCACCATTTAGTATGTGGAATTTAGGTATGTATTACTGTGGATGTTGTAGGAACACCAAAATGAACATTTGTATGGCCTTTCGCCATTCAGTGTGTGGAGTTTAGATGTTCTTTGTTGTGTATGGTGTAAAAACAAAAGATGAACATTGTATGGACTTTAACCATTTAGTATGTGAAATTTAGATATATATTACTGTGGGTGTTGTAGGAACAACAAAATGAACATTTCTATGGCCTTTCGCCATTCACTGTGCGGAGTTTAGATGTTCTTTGCTGTGGTTGTAGTTAGAACAACATGAACATGTGCATGGCCTTCCTCCATTCAGTATGTAGACTTGAGATGTTCTTTGTTGTGAGTGTTTTGGGAACAACGAAATCAACATTGGTATGGTCTTTTGCCATTCATTCAGTGTTAAGACGCTAGATGTTCTTTGCTGTGAGTGTTGTTGCAACAACAAAAAGAACACTTGCATGGCTTTCAGCATTAAGTGTGTAGATATTCGATGTTCTTTGCTGTGGGTGTTGTAAGAACAACGAAATGAACATTGGTATGGTAATTCGCCATTCAGATTGCGGAATTTAGATGTTCTTTTTTGTGTATGGTGTAAAAACAACAAAATGAACATTGTATGACCTTTCATCATTCAGTATGTGGAATTTAGATATGTAATACCGTGAACGTTGTGGGAACAACAAACTGAACATTTGTATGGCCTTTCACCATTCAATGTGTGGAATTTGGATGCTCTTTAGATGTTGTAAGAGCAACAATATTGAACATTTGAATGGTCTTTCTCCATTTTGTGTGTGGAATATATTTATTGATTACTGTCGACGTAAGAACAACAAAATTAATATTTGTATGGCCTTTCACCATTCAGTGTATAGAATGTATACATTTGTTACGCCGGATATTGTAAGAACAGCAAAACGAACATTTGTATGGCCTTTCACCATTCAGTGTGTGGAGTTTAGATGTTCTTTGCTGCGAAGTGTTATAAAATACAACATAATCAAATTTGTATGGCTTTGCACCATAATTTCTGTGTGTGGAATTTAAATATCCTTTGCTCTGAATGTTGTAAGGAGAACTCTCATTCGCTTGAATCGATAGACTCATTTATCGCGTGATTAATGTCTCAAAGTGATTTCACTAAAACAATCTTCGCTCAGTTATACAGACTATTATATGTTAGGCATCGTAAGAAGCAAACCCTATGGAGGCTAAATCTAGTCTCAGCAACATGACAGATAACAACGGAATTGTCCATACACCCATAATTTCGAACAACCTATGCTCAGCATCATAAATTATATACTCTGTATCCAAACAGATACGAATACAAAAGCACCTCTGAGCCAGAATTTGAACTGTTCACTGCTGTGGGTGTTGTATGGACCGAGAGAAGGCATGTATTACAACACATATAAGGGAAGTGGGAAGAGGTGCCGACATACTGACAGAGCCACATGACTTCACAGTATAGTCTTCTGGTTAACCTATTCTAAAGCACATACCAAGAATCTAACGATTCGTGATATGTGTTGTATCTCAGGTACGCTTTTATTGTACCTGTTCATGTGGCAACTTGGATGACATGACCACACGGCCCCTAACACCGGCATAAGCGGTATTAGATACAAATCTAGAGAGCTATGATGGAAATGCTCTGACAGCTCTTATATTGGTAATTGGTGAGCTGGGTCGCTGTGACAACTCGTTATTCTTCAACTGACAGTGTATATGTTCTTTGCAGTGGCAGTAGAATAAGAAGAGCAAACATTTGTGAGGTAATGTTTAATCGTCAATAACAGTTTTTAGCCATTTAGTGTGTGGAAGCTAGATATTATTTGCTGTGGGTGTTGCAAAAACAACTGCATGAACATTTGATGACTTTCCGCCATCGAGTGTGTGGAATGTATATGGTCATTTCTGAGGATATTGTTAAAACAACACGACGGACATCTGTATGGCTTTTCGCCATTCAGCGTGTGAAATATATATGGTCAATTTTGTGGATATTGTAAAAACAACAAAATGAAAATTGTATGACTTTTCTCCATTCAATGTGTGAAATATATATGCTATGGGTGTTGTAAAACAACATAAGGTACATTTGTATGGCTTTTCGCCATCTAATGTGTGAAATGTACATGTTCTTCACTGTGAGCTTTGTAACAACACAATGAACATTTTAATGGCTTTTTACCATTCATTGTGTGGAATGTATATGTTCTTTGCTGTGGATCTTGTGAAAACAACACAGTAAACATTTGTTTGGACTTTCGCCATTCAGTGTGAGAATGTAAATGTTCTCTAGTTTGGGTGTTGTTAGAACAACAAAATGAAAAGTTGTATGGATTTCCACCATTCAATGTGAGGAATGTATGTTCTTTGCTGTGTGTGCTGTAAAAACAATAGAACAAACATTTGTATGGCTTTTCACCGTTCAATGTGAGGAATGTATATGTTCTTTGCTGTGTGTGTTGTAAAAACAATAGAACGAACATTTGTATGGCTTTTCATCATTCAGTGTGCGGAATGTATATGTTCTTTGCTGTGGGTATTGTAAAAACAATAGAACGAACATTTGTATGGCTTTTCATCATTCAATGTGAGGAATGTATATGTTCTTTGCTGTGGGTGTTGTAAAAACAATAGAACGAACATTTGTATGGCTTTTCATCATTCAATGTGAGGAATGTATATGTTCTTTGCTGTGGGTGTTGTAAAAACAATAGAACGAACATTTGTATGGCTTTTCATCATTCAATGTGAGGAATGTATGTTCTTTGCTGTGGGTGTTGTAAAAACAATAGAACAAACATTTGTATGGCTTTTCACCATTCAATGTGAGGAATGTATGTTCTTTGCTGTGGGTGCTGTAAAAACAATAGAACAAACATTTGTATGGCTTTTCATCATTCAATGTGAGGAATGTATATGTTCTTTGCTGTGGGTGTTGTCAAAACAATAGAACGAACATTTGTATGGCTTTTCATCATTCAATGTGAGGAATGTATATGTTCTTTGCTGTGGGTGTTGTAAAAACAATAGAACGAACATTTGTATGGCTTTTCATCATTCAATGTGAGGAATGTATATGTTCTTTGCTGTGGGTGTTGTAAAAACAATAGAACGAACATTTGTATGGCTTTTCATCATTCAATGTGAGGAATGTATATGTTCGTTGCTGTGGGTATTGTAAAAACAATAGAACGAACATTTGTATGGCTTTTCATCATTCAATGTGAGGAATGTATATGTTCTTTGCTGTGGGTGTTGTAAAAACAATAGAACGAACATTTGTATGGCTTTTCATCATTCAATGTGAGGAATGTATGTTCTTTGCTGTGGGTGTTGTAAAAACAATAGAACAAACATTTGTATGGCTTTTCACCATTCAATGTGAGGAATGTATATGTTCTTTGCTGTGGGTGTTGTAAAAACAATATAACGAACATTTGTATGGCTTTTCATCATTCAATGTGAGGAATGTATATGTTCTTTGCTGTGGGTGTTGTAAAAACAATAGAACGAACATTTGTATGGCTTTTCATCATTCAATGTGAGGAATGTATATGTTCTTTGCTGTGGGTGTTGTAAAAACAATAAAACGAACATTTGTATGGCTTTTCATCATTCAATGTGAGGAATGTATATGTTCTTTGCTGTGGGTGTTGTAAAAACAATAGAACGAACATTTGTATGGCTTTTCATCATTCAATGTGAGGAATGTATGTTCTTTGCTGTGGGTGTTGTAAAAACAATAGAACAAACATTTGTATGGCTTTTCACCATTCAATGTGAGGAATGTATGTTCTTTGCTGTGGGTGCTGTAAAAACAATAGAACAAACATTTGTATGGCTTTTCATCATTCAATGTGAGGAATGTATATGTTCTTTGCTGTGGGTGTTGTAAAAACAATAGAACGAACATTTGTATGGCTTTTCATCATTCAATGTGAGGAATGTATGTTCTTTGCTGTGGGTGTTGCAAAAACAATAGAACGAACATCTGTATGGCTTTTCATCATTCAATGTGAGGAATGTATGTTCTTTGCTGTGGGTGTTGTAAAAACAATAGAACAAACATTTGTATGGCTTTTCACCATTCAATGTGAGGAATGTATGTTCTTTGCTGTGGGTGCTGTAAAAACAATAGAACAAACATTTGTATGGCTTTTCATCATTCAATGTGAGGAATGTATATGTTCTTTGCTGTGGGTGTTGTAAAAACAATAGAACGAACATTTGTATGGCTTTTTATCATTCAATGTGAGGAATGTATATGTTCTTTGCTGTGGGTGTTGTAAAAACAATAGAACAAACATTTGTATGGCTTTTCATCATTCAATGTGAGGAATGTATGTTCTTTGCTGTGGGTGTTGTAAAAACAATAGAACAAACATTTGTATGGCTTTTCACCATTCAATGTGAGGAATGTATGTTCTTTGCTGTGGGTGCTGTAAAAACAATAGAACAAACATTTGTATGGCTTTTCATCATTCAATGTGAGGAATGTATATGTTCTTTGCTGTGGGTGTTGTAAAAACAATAGAACGAACATTTGTATGGCTTTTCATCATTCAATGTGAGGAATGTATGTTCTTTGCTGTGGGTGTTGCAAAAACAATAGAACGAACATCTGTATGGCTTTTCATCATTCAATGTGAGGAATGTATGTTCTTTGCTGTGGGTGTTGTAAAAACAATAGAACAAACATTTGTATGGCTTTTCACCATTCAATGTGAGGAATGTATGTTCTTTGCTGTGGGTGCTGTAAAAACAATAGAACAAACATTTGTATGGCTTTTCATCATTCAATGTGAGGAATGTATGTTCTTTGCTGTGTGTGTTGTAAAAACAATAGAACGAACATTTGTATGGCTTTTCATCATTCAGTGTGAGGAATGTATATGTTCTTTGCTGTGTGTGTTGTAAAAACAACAGAACTAACATATTATGACTTTTCGTCATTGAATGTGTGGACGGTATATGTTCTTTATTGTGGGTATTGTTAAATCAATAGATTGAACATTTGTATGGCTTTTCGCATCCAGTGTACAGAATGTATATGTTCTTTGTTGCGGGCGTTGTAAAATAACAGAACGAACATGCTATGGCATTTCGTCATTCAGTTTGTGGAATGTATATGTTCTTTGCTGTGGGTGTTGTAAAACACCGATGAACATTAGTATAGCTTTTCACCTCAGAGCATGGGAAGTGTAGATGTTCTTTGCTGTTGGTGTATATAGTGTATGGACAGAATGAGCACTTGAATGGGGTGTCTCTTCTTACCTGGCGCACTTTACATGGTTCTCGTCGTGTTTGATGTGAGTGCAGAATAAACGTTTGTTTGGCTATTCATTTGACTGGACGTTTGAGTGGCTTTTCAGAATTTAATATGTGAAATATATATCGTCCTTGCTGAGGACCACACATAATGGAGATCTTGATGCAGTATCGCCCTGCAGCTGAGGAAGTTGAAGGAACAAAACGTAAGATGTTCTCTGCTGCGAGTTTTACAGAATGAAGACTTGTAAAACCACTCACCTTACAGTATGTGGAATTTACATTCTATCTGCTGTGAATATTGAAGGAACAGATTGCTTATTAGTATGAAGTTTCACCTTCCAGTGTGGAATTGAGGTGTTCCTGTCTAGTGATGTTATAAGCGCAACAGAATGAACTTGTGTATCTGTTTTCACCATTTGCAGTGGGAATTCTTATCTGCTCCGGGTTGTGTTGGAGTAAACTGAACATTTGTACGACTTTTCTCCATTCAGTGAGTGGCATTTAGATGTTACTTGTTGTGGCTGTAGTGTACGAACAGAATGGCTTTTCACCTTACAGCACGGGGAATTGAGATGTTCCTTGCCCTGGGCGTTGTTAGAGCAGAATGAACATTTGTATGGCTTTTCTCTTTGCAGCGTATGAAATTTAAATGTTTTTCCTGTCATCATTGTATATGGATTTTCACACTACATGCATACTGTGTGGAATTTTGATGTTTTTAAAAAAACGGAGTACAAGTTAGTGAAAGTGGGGCCCATATTCAGCTTTGTTTATCCCAGCATTCACAAGGGAAGAGGCGAGGATGCGAAGGAGTGTAAATTATAATTATTATACAGCAGTTTTTAACGGTAACTGTATCCACCTGATGTTATAAGAGATACGATCAAAAGTCCTATGAACGAAATCGATGTGTGATCAACGATGATTGTATTTAGTTTTTCTCGTCTCAACTGTACGGACGTTTTTCACAATCGTCCACTTTTTTCGGACTTCCAAAGTCAAGACAGCAAGAACTATTTCACACAAGACGATTACCTTTAAATCAAATCGTTGATTGATGACGTGCGCGAGGTCCGGTAATCGTTTCTTAACGACAAATATATAAGCAAATTATCCAGCAATTCCTCTCCGTACGACCGAACGAAAATAATCGTTTTGGAAACCAATTTCCGACTACAACGACTAACATTAAAAAAAATCCTCTGAGAAAGGTTTAAGATTCCGGAAAAAAGAGAATCTTATCTAACTCTGACAAAGACTCGCATCAGACACATCTATACTCAGAGTAGTCTTCGCTAGACTAATTCTAAGGTAAAAGAGAAATCAACAGTTAGCGATGGAATGTCCGCTACACTGTCAGAAAACTTTTGTAACACTTCTGCAACACGTAAAAGCGGTCATCACTGACTAATTTTAGAGGTTGTTGGAATGAGTTGAAATAATGTTATGGGACTCATTAACTGACCCCATTTGGAACAATAATGGAAAGAAGAAGGTACCAAAAATTCCACAACGCTAAGTATCTCAACAATCAAAATACGTGGAGGGCACTGAACACACACGTTCATATTGACGTTCAAATTCGAACACCCTCAGAACACCGTATCGCGTGAAGAACTGGACACTAATGTTAATATCCGAACAATGTGTTCACAAATGAACACATATTATGTAACACTTTTGAAAACAATAGCGTCCGCATGAACAAGTAAAACTGCACAAAAGTGTTCAAAAATACACACTGCAGATTGAACATTAATTCATTGTTTGAATGTTTATTGTATTCGCTTGAAAATCATTTCCACTGCTTATGAATAAATGGATAAAACAGTCAGAATTCAGCCAATGAACATGTTGGATGAATGCTCAGGCAACCCATAGTCCCTGTTTCAGTGATCCAGACGCAAAGAATTGTAAATATAGTATTCCTTCTATTCTCCAGACAGCCGTCGTATGCTCGAATATAGAAGCTGAAGAGACTTCTCACCCGTTAAAAAATACCATGTTGCGGAGATCTCGAACAAAAGACTGGATTTCATGTATCAAAATTCCCGAATACATATATCTCATCGGGATAATCGTTGACGCCACATAACCTAAATTGGATAAATCAAGGCATGGCCACAACAAGCTTTGACATTTCATGTAGAAAAAAACTGTCTATACCTAAATTGTACTGTGTCTGGGAATAAAATGGCAATTATTTTCCACGCACCAAGCTATTAATCTGTAGTCTCCATCTGGATATCAAGGAATATACATGTACCTTTGGTGCTTGCCAAAGTGCACGAGGACGATTGTACCAATATAAGATACGGAAGGAGTGGATGAATAATGTCATATAATCAAATGGACATTGTGCTTTGAATAGTGTCTCTCCATTCGGCAAATCAAGATACAGCGACGTCAAGTTTGGAGAGAATATGTGAATATGCAATAGGACTAACCGTTTAACCTCTGTGGGCTCTAAGTTGGATCGAGTGAGGATGACCTCCCTTTGTCCGAAAGATCTTGTTTACACGCGTATGGCCAGTTCAAGAGATAACCCAGAATAACTCCAAAGCTCGCACTATTTTAACCAGTAAATGCAATAAAGCTTGTTTCTACACTACACTTTCTCAACAACACCAAATGCTGCAATTTAACTCGAGTTCTATCCTGGGCATTTCTGTCCTGTGTACCATCTCATTTGTATCCATTACCTCTTTAAGATATCGCACTTGAATTAGGGTTATAAATCATATAATATACTTATCTTGAGTACTAGTATTACATTCCGTTAAGACACAGTTATTTCCACACCTCGTCAAATATCGTAATTCGCGCTCTAGAGCATTTCCACCTTGTACCATATATCTTATCTCAAGTGTAATGGACCTATTACTTCCTGAGCACATCCTGTTCCAGCAAACACTCGAGACGGTTGAAGGCTTAAAGCGTATTTAAGCTAACATGGACAATATAACCCATGCAATGTCATCAAAGTGAACCGCTGAAATTACTTTTAATAATTAATTAACTTTCGCACATGGCTGTCAATTGCATAATATTGATTGTAGAGAAAGCATTCGCGTGGCAAGCTAAAACCATAAGCAATTTGTTTATTTATAAAACCAAGAAGGTATCACAAACAACCACATTTAATCAACCAGTGAATATATCGGGTCTATACATGAATGAACAAGCTATATATTCTGAATGGCTAAACATGCAAAAATATGCCAACGTTTTATACGAAAATTACGGCCAGAAGTGTGCAAAAAACAAAAAAAACCCCAAAAAATTAACAAGCTGGCCACGCAGGAGATCTTCATGATGTTCAGCTGAACAGTCCCAATCATGGGATCCCACAGCCTCTCGGTATCAGAACGAACCAGATCTATAACGCGAGCACCACAACTATACATATAAGATATATCGTACATTTACTGGGAGGCTGGCACAATACAGGATCAGAGGATAAAACGGAACAGCTAGTTCTGTCAGCTGATTGGTTAACTGGGTCAAAATCGACAAACAGAAAGTGGCAATCACAGAATCTGATTGGATAGTTGCGGTATTAACCAATAAACATAGGAGACAGTGTGTTCTTCCCCTGTGTACACTGTCAGCACAATGTACGCTTGTACATTGAAATGTGCACGCTTAAAACTAAGTGTCGAAACCTACTCGTAAAGTGTTGCAATAACCCTTTAAGTGTGTCCACAGGGACAGCACTTTAAAGTGCAGTCCCTGTGGACACACTTAAAGTGTTATTTCAACACTTTACAACACTTTAGTTTTAAGCGTGTGGGATGCCATGATTGTGTCTGTTCATCTGAACACCATGAAGATCTTAAGGCCCATTTCCACAGCACGCGTCGCGAAACCCACCACTGCAAACCACGACTATATGCAGTTTGGCGCATTTCCACAGCACGCGTTGTGTTATCGAACCACGGAGAGTGAATGGCATAGCAACGGCTAACGCCAGGCGTTAGCCAATCGAATCGCTGCTCTTAACCATCCAATCGCTCGTCCACTTACTCCGTTATCCATCGGGAAGAGTATATTATCATATAAACGTAAAGCATCGACCTTCGCGTAAACATCGGCGTGTTCGGGTCGAGTTACTCTCAGCAAATGGTCACAGAAATTTCAATAGTATTTCCAAAATAGCAATATCTGATTTATGACAGTTACTCAGATAACTCTGTTCATGTACTTGTATATAGTCACTAAGACTCTCACCTATTTTATCATTTCCACCATCGACCATGGAACTTGCATTGTTTAAATTGAGTTCTTCAGATAAATGATTACATGCAAGTTACCCCCCACCAGCCATTCATTCGGATTGTTTGATTGCCACTTTCTCTTTGTCAGTTTTGGCCCAGTTAACCAATCAACTGACAGAACTATAGCACTTCCGGTCTATCTGCTGGTCCTTGTTTGCATGTCACCCATGCGTTGTATGCTTGAGGGAGACTTGGATATTTAGTTTTTCTAATGGAACATTTATATTACGCGATAGCTCTGGTATAGCCTTGTTCCATACTACGTGAGAACACGTAGTATAGAACAAGGCTATACCAGAGCTAATTACGCGAATCCCGTCCAATGCGAATTCTATTTGCAAGGATTGATTTTAAGTTTTTTTTGCAACACCTTTAGTAATTTAATTGAGTTGAGCCCGAGGATAGGTTCAACAAAGGCTTGATAAAAGAGCTGGCTGTAAATCAGAATCAACAGAAGACAGTAGAGACAAATCGAACAGAAGTCATTCAGGAGGTTAGAGCTCTGCTCACACGATTGATGAGGAACGAGCTGAGAGTAAAAAACAAAACAAAACGGGACTGGAGAATCGCCATGCATCAAGCAGGTCTGTGCAATCCCGCGAGATTGATCAATCGGGAGGTCCAATTCAAACTAAGCTTATTTGATTGTAATGCTTGTACATGCTTAATTTAAAGAATGACAGGGCCAGGGTGCAAACGGCAACGGGAGGAACGTCGGCAAGAACGGTTCATATTCTGTTCATCGAATATTCGCAGAAACGACAATGTTCAAACGCAAAGCAATATATATTGTATGAGTTTTACTAATTTACCATGCATGGCTTTTACAAATCAAAGATTGACTCCTCGTCAGTTTCATTTTTTGTAACAGACATATAAAAAATTACTATACCGATAATTTTATCTATGATATTTATAATATAACGCGTTTTGAAGATCTTTTCCATTTTTCTTATGCTAAACCGTATAAGACTTGTTTCGTGTCTCTAGAGACAAGAGACAATAGCATAAATGACGTCATATAAGGTTCTCCCGGACGTTTTCAGATTTGGTTGGCATGGGAGAAGTCGACGAGCCCATAGAGCCTCTGACCGCAAATATATAGACTAACGTTACAGGTCTGAGTAAAAACGGTGCAAATAGCATAGTAATAAACTCACTCGCTCCCTGGTGAAAACGAGCAGTGGCCTTCAAGCTAAATGGTCGTGATCAGGTTCAGGGTGAGAGAGTTTATCGAAACTGACGTCATCACCAGAAGTGAGGTCATCACCAGAAGTGACATCATTACCAGAAGTGACATCATCACAGGAAGTAACACAAGATCAGAGAGGCAAGATCACGAACAATTAAAGTTATATAACAGGTTCGAAGACCATAATCACAAAATAGGGAACAAACGTTAATATAAGACCAAAGGGTAAAAAAATGAGTAACGGTCAAATATTGACTGAGGGTACAAAAAACAAAAATTAACGGGTAAAAAAAGGGGAGTAACGGTAAAACAAATGAGCAAAGGTTAAATAATGAGTAACGGTAAAAAAATGAGTGAAGGTTAAAAATGAGTAAAATCGGTTTAAGTTCAAGGACTCGTTCAATCAGAATCAAGTATGCGACGACCATGTTTCATGACAGGTATAATTGTAATGAAGCGTCGACCATGTTTGATCCCTTGAGAATTTACAGCAACCTTTCCATTCCAATCGCCACACAGTGCGAACATATACTTTGCAACCATATGAAATTATAGTTTCCTGTTTGACCTCTGTCATAAGATCAGCCATAATTATCAGATTACTATCCAAGTATCCATTAATTCATAAATGCATGGGTATACCCTTCATGAAGTCTACATCGAGTACTCTCAGAATCATATCCTTTAACACACACTGCGATTCGCAATAACAGTAGATAATTCTCTACGGAATAGTGTCTACATATCTTTCAAGGTCTCGTAATAATGTATCTACCCACTTCGTTTTCCCGCTTCCAGTAGGACCAGCAACTTTCATCGTAAACGGATGGTATATAATGAGTTTCTCAGCATCTGAAATATATGACTTTTCATTCATATTCGTCCGAGAGAAATATGATCTAACTCAAATGATGCTTGCCCCTGTCCCTCCTATGCGTGACCTATTTCATGACTTTTCGGATTAGACTTTTAAACATTGACTTTGAACATCTGTGACATTTGTGTGTCTCCTTGTTTGTATTTTCTGTGTTAAATTGTCTGAAGATATTTTAATCCGATAGCTTGAATATTAGATAGCTATAAGTCACGCATGCGCGTTGTGGTCTTCAAAATCAAAATTAGGTTACCTCTCAATAACATCGAAGTAAATATGGTTGTATAGTATACGTTCGCACTGGTGTGCCGATTGGAATGGAATGGTTATGTTTCATCCTTATCTCTTTAGGTCAAACTCTCAGGGGATCAAACATGGTCGATATTTCTGTAGAAATTATACCTACGTCATCAAGTATGGTGGTCGCATACTTGATTCTGATTGGGCGAAAACTTTAACCTTAACCGGTTTTACTCATTTTTTAACCTTTACTCATATTTTGTTACCTATACTCGTGTTTTACCCTTTAGTTATACATTAACTCTTCGTTCCCTAATCAATGATTATGGTTACCGAATCTCTTTGGCAACTTTACTCGCTTCTGATCTTGCCTCCCTGGTCCATCCCTAATCATGCATGGTCTTGCACCATTGTCTTGTGTTACGTCATTTCCTGTGATGATGTCACTTCCGGTTATGTCATTTCTGGTGATGACGTCATTTCCGTTCCACCTGCTCACCCTGAACAGGACATCTGGCGTGAAGGCCACTAGAAATGTTTTGAATGTTAAGTAGAAGCCTTTAAAATCTGATTTTCCCACTTAAAAAAGTTGAAATCAGTGTTTCTGCTGCAGATTCTCATCCCTGGCGTTATATATTGGTTTATTTTATTGCTGTGATCGGTTATATCACCCTAGCACAAGTGTAAGTATACTCTGACACCAACTGAAATAGTGTGAGCCAACCATTGACTAATAATATTTGGGAGAAGTTACTTGGAATGATGCAGAGTGTAAATTCGTGTTATTTTTCGTTTCTATGTATACAAACAGTCCCATATGCTCACTGGACTATCTGAGATCTCACCTCGTTGAAGCTCGTCGCACTGCACCTGACTAATGACTGCGGAACGAGATAAACTACTGCATAAATGCTAAATGTAGCAAGTCTACATGTGGGGGAGCCATACCAGCTGCTTATCTTGGGCACCATATACCCATACTTCATGAGAGGCTCTCTCCTCTTCAGACCACAGAGTGAAGGTCTTTGGTGGTCCAACGATGAATGTCATCTTTCTCATCCTTTCTCATGGCGTACCATTCTTTCTCGTATAGCGTACCATTTGAGCCTCAAAATAATATATAGAATGAGTCGACCTTCGTCCATGAGGCAGCCGTGGTTCATCTCAATATCTGGTATAATTCATCAGGAGTCAAGCATTCTCTCCTTGTCAGAGTTTGTAACCTCCAATACTGATGGTCGATAACACCCGTACAGGTTTATATGATACGTGCATGAGGAATGATGGAGCACATAC
>JAVTVY010037631.1:0-15551 GCA_036873755.1 Hanleya hanleyi
GAATCCTGTTACGCATATTCAACAGACTTTGGCTGACATAGCCATAGTTATAGCAGTACCAAAGCCTGACCGTAACCATACAGACCCCTCTGGTAAATATCGCCCGAATTCACGGACTAGCTGTGTTTTCAAGACAATGGAACGCATGATAAATGATCTGAAAAGAAACTTACTGATATTCAGGCTGGTTTCCGTAAAAATAGAAGTACCATTGATATTTAGTCAGATGAAATTCGTTTGTCAAGAATGCTTCCGCCAAGAATGAATATGCGGTTTCTATATTTTTTTATTAAGAAAAAGCATATGATACTACTTGGAAATACGGGATTCTAAAAGATCTTCATACTATGTGGTTAAAGGGCCGTTTACCCATTTCGGATATGAATGATAGACAATTTCCAGTTTGGTTGGGTACAATCATGTCTCAAAACCAGGGTGTCCCACAGGGGAGTATTTCGTCTTACTACTCTGTTTAGTATCAAGATCAACAGCTTGATTAAATCATATAATGGTTCACTCTTTGTAGACAATTTCCAGTTTGGTTGGGTACAATCATGTCTCAAAACCAGGGTGTCCCACAGGGGAGTATTTCGTCTTACTACTCTGTTTAGTATCAAGATCAACAGCTTGATTAAATCATATAATGGTTCACTCTTTGTAGACGATTTAAAGATTTCATGCAGTACAGGAAAAACTATACACAATATTGAGAGAACATTACAACTTTGTCTAAATATAATTCAGAAATGGCTTCTAGAAAATGCAGGAAGTATTCCCTGCACAACGCTCTAGTACTTACATTAGATGGATCAAAGCAATAAAAGAGGTCAAATTCTTAGAAATATTGTTTGACCACTGATTAACGTTATTGTTTGACCACTGATTAACGTTCTTATCGCATATAAAGAAAGCTCTTTTTGATTTTTTGACGGTAGTTGCCAACTATAAGTGGGGAGGAGTTCTCAATTTATATCGATCATTTGTTTGTTCCAAACTCGATAATGGCTATTGTGTACAACGGTGTAAGCAAGTCGAAATTGGCAAAGCTAGATCCTATTTTCCATCAAAGACTAAGACTTTGCTTGGGAGCGTTCAGAACATCCCATAAAAAAAGCTAATACGTCGAAGCCAGCTCGTGTATACACAAGAATTCGGTCGGCTGAAAGAAAAATACAGATCACATGAGACTATTTAATATACAGATAGTTCTAAAGATGGTGAGAGAGTAGCATGTGATACTATCTTAGTTCCAAGACTAAACCCGTCGACTACCAGGAAAAGTTCGATATTCACTGCAGAAACAAAAGCTCCGTTGTCTGCTTTAGTGGGTATTGACTCCAGTAAAAACTAAAAATATATCATATTTTCAGATTCACTATCATGCCTTCAAGCGATTGAAAGTGGAAATTCAACCAACCATCTTGAATAATTTACAATTAAATGACTGTAAATTTGATCAACAGATTGATATTGTGTACTGTTGGTTGCCTATTCACGTTGGCATCAAAGGTAATACGGAGGCTGATAGAATTCCCAAGGCAGCCCTAAATAATGAGGTTGATCCTGTTGGATTCCCATATAGCGATTTTCGACCCTCCATCTGTACTCATTTGAGAAAGCTGTTTCATTCTTTATGGGATGCTGTGAATAATAACATCTTCGTGTGTTCCACCACATAGACCCAGTGATCATTATTATTCTTTTTTTTTTTAATCATCAAAAAGGGTTTTACTGCGACTTGTGAAACTGTGTCTTAGGTTATTTGAGAGAAATCGGTTTATTGTATAAGTTTAAGGTATGTTTTAATGCGTTGGATTTTGTTTGACCGTCGCGATATAGCTGAGATACTGTTGAACGCGTCATCAAACCTTAATTCTCTCTTCACTCTTCCACTCTCTCGCTTTGTGAACAATGGACCATGTTCATTTTCCATTGCAGTTATGGCTAGTGTCAGTTGATTTAGTTTCTTGGAATTGGAATGAACTAGATTTGCTGTTTGAAGGAACCTACAGAATCTGTTGACATTTACTAACGTATCACTTAGCAACAAGAACAAAATAATGGCTGGCTCCAGAGGCTGGCTACGGACTCCAACAACTTCTCGTTCTGCTCCATCTTTTACCAGTGGATCCTGGGCATTGACCAATGCTTCGTACCTAGAAACTAATCTCTGGGATGCCTCACCATGATGCATCCATCTGGTAGATGCAGGTTCAACTTTTTTTGTCCTTCTAAATCTTGAGCTTCATTAAAAAAACTAGCCTTGACAGAAGACAGATAAAATGAGAGCCTCAACTGTGTGCAAGTTCCTGAACTTGGGCATTAAGTGGACAAATGTAAGTGCTAAGTCGCGGTTACAACTGACATAATACTTGGCATGGGGGCAAAATGTCGTAGTCTTCGCTGGGGACCAGAAATCCGCTGAACGCCGCGTTACCTAAGTCTCACTTTCCCCCACTAAGGAGGAGAGATCCATTAGTGGGAGTAGGGCCTATAGTGGGAAGCAAACTACTAGGTCTGATACGGTACTGATCTCTCAGAAAGTAGTGTTTTTCCACCACATAGACCCGTGATCATTATTATTCTTTTTTTTTATAATCATCAAAAAGGGTTTTACTGCGACTTGTGAAACTGTGTCTTAGGTTATTTGAGAGAAATCGGTTTATTGTATAAGTTTAAGGTATGTTTTAATGCGTTGGATTTTGTTTGACCGTCGCGATATAGCTGAGATACTGTTGAACGCGTCATCGAACCTTAATTCTCTCTTCTCTCTTCCACTCTCTCGCTTTGTGAACAATGGACCATGTTCATTTTCCATTGCAGTTATGGCTAGTGTCAGTTGATTTAGTTTCTTGGAATTGGAATGAACTAGATTTGCTGTTTGAAGGAACCTACAGAATCTGTTGACATTTACTAACGTATCATCACTTAGCAACAAGAACAAAATAATGACTGGCTCCAGAGGCTGGCTACGGACTCCCAACAACTTCTCGTTCTGCTCCATCTTTTACCAGTGGATCCTGGGCATTGACCAATGCTTCGTACCTAGAAACTAATCTCTGGGATGCCTCACCATGATGCATCCATCTGGTAGATGCAGGTTCAACTTTTTTTGTCCTTCTAAATCTTGAGCTTCATTAAAAAAACTAGCCTTGACAGAAGACAGATAAAATGAGAGCCTCAACTTTGTGCAAGTTCCTGAACTTGGGCATTAAGTGGACAAATGTAAGTGCTAAGTCGCGGTTAAAACTGACAATACTTGGCATGGGGGCAAAATGTCGTAGTCTTCGCTGGGGACCAGAAATCCGCTCGTTGTGTTTGTGCCATCCAAGGCACTGAAACACTTTTGCGCAATGACATTACCTTTGTTATTCATGACTACAGATTTTTTCACACAGTGCTCCTTTTTTATCCTCTACCTGAACAAGTCGAAGATTTTTTTCTTTCGTCGCCTAGTTGAATTACTAAGTTACTAACTTGAATATTTACAATTTTGTTGCTTAACGCGACGTTAAACCTTAATTCTCTCTCTCTCTCTCTCTCCCTCTCTCTTGAGAGAAATCTATTTGCTGCATAAGCTTTAATGTATGTGCATGTCTTTTGGTGTAAAGTGTTGTTTGCTTCTGGATTGCTGTGTTGTTGACTTGCTCTATTAGAGTGCTTGTATAATTTTGTTCGATCGTAGCTATATACCTGAAATATTGCTGAACGTGACATTAAACTTTAATTCTCTTTCTCTCTCTACATGAAAGGCCAACCGAAAAAATCTCAGTCGGACCGCTTTAAGTCTACAAGTAGTCAAAAGCAAAAAAAAATTCAAATCAGGATCTTGTTTGAGGCTTGACATTTGTCAATTTATTTTGAGAAAGTGTTTAGTAACATGTACCATACATGAAATAGGAAATGGGAAACATGGTACAGGAAATGTTTGACGTACACATCCCTAAAAAGTGTCACAAATCACAATATTGTGTCATTAATGGCTTTACTTAGATATTTTAGCCTGATCATGCTATAATAGCCTAATTGATGTTTGACCCCAACCTCTCCTAGTTTGTGTAGTAGAGCTATTGTACAGAAAATGCAGCTTTCTCATTGGGGGTTTGAGCTACGTAATAAGTTAATAGGTTGCACAGGATTTATATAAATTATATCCGCGTTCTCATGATTTATATAATTATATACTTCCAACTCAACCATAACGTCTCGTGTACTTTCAAAATATTATTTTATTTTTATATTTTAGCATCTTACCTCTACTTGACCATGCCTACTGCTGTCAATATCGGGGGCCAGATTCTCAACAGAAGGGCTTTTCCTGGCGGAAGATCTAGACCTGGGCATGAACGATGGTTGTTTCTCTCCAGGCCCATATTTTTGTTGTCGTTGTGATTGTTGGTGTTGTGTGGATGAAGCCTGTTTTGGAAATTCAGACTCTGGCAGACTGTTTATGACTTTTTTTCAACATGACCCGAAATAGACTTTTTAGTCGCACTCAGCTTCACTTTGCACAATGCATCAGGAGATGAACACAGTCTTTCCTCAATTCTCACCCGTCTCGGGCTTCTAAGACACAGAAGAAATGTGCAAACTCTTGCATAATTTTCATCGAGCCTTTGCTTCGTATCAATAAGATCATCGCTGCACTGTCGACAAATACCAGCATGTGGAATTGGCGACACACAATTTGACAGTACAGTCACGATTTTTGACAATTTATCTGTCGTCAACCGTAGTTTGTTCTTACTTCTCTTGAGCGTTACTCTCTCCCCAGTACTGGTTGTGTTGTGACAGTGACAGTGAATGAATAGCCACACAACGCACAGACATCATCAAGACAGCAGGTTTTCTTCGGCGTGTCGATGTTTTGGGCGGCAGCCATATTGACAGGTCGCGTCCGTGAAAGCTTCCGAATGTCACTTCGGTTCGGTTCGGATTCGATCGGCGGATTCCGATGGCTTATGCACTAGACAGTACACCGGCTGTGATTGGTTGATGCCAGAAGTCGTCGGACATGACCTCAAGACCTACTAGAGTACCGGCAAAATAGGTCTTATTTTTTTCAATCAGACTGCCCGAAAGAAGTCGCGTGTATTTATCAACCGCAAGAAGTTATCAAATATTATATTTTCAACGCCTCTTTTTCAGAAGTTGCTGAATGGTAAAATTTCAGTTTTTTGGGAAATTTAGCTTCTCTTCCAGTTTTACCAGAAAAGTGATCCTTCATGTCAACTAAATCGTTATTTGAGCATTTAAAACGCATATTCTAACTTACGTTAATAGAGTATTTATTGGTACATGATTCTCAAAATTGGATTGCGATCGTCTCTAGCAAGAACCGGAGTAATCACCATGTTTAGAATGATTTGTCAGTATGAGATATTGGAGACAATGCAAAGTTGTCTCCCTTACTGGCACTCATATCTCTAGCCGCCAAAACTATTATGGGATATAATGTTTTCTATTGTGCGGACGTCTGACGTGAAAAATAGCGCCATTTTTGCCGGAGTATATTCTGGTGTGAAAATCATGAGCATGTTACACATGAGGATGTATTATCAAATCGGTTATACTTGAAAAACAACACAAAAAAGTATTGGGTTGCCAATCATATTTTCGTACTTTATTTGCCAGAAATTGGCTCGAACGCATCTCAAGAGCTTTCATATTATCAGATCTTACCGGAGACGCGAGCTTGTGTTGACATTCCAGGAAGATTGAAGATGATCATGTTGCAAGTCTCCTGTCAAAATGTCTAACTTCAACACGAGCTCAAATATTGCACGCGAGCCGGGTGTCCGATAGTATCACCGTCCGAAACTATCACCAACACCTGTACATTAAGAAACAATATCACCAACACTCGCACCTTTAGTGCTGTTGCTGGTGTGTTTTGGATTATTGTCCTGGATAAGGATTAGTTGGTAACCCTGACTTTCCATGATGCCTGTACAAACACAAATTTTTTAGGCACCACGGAAAGATATACCAGACCAAACATGCACCAAGAAACAAAGGAGTTCATTTAGCACTTCAAGGATACAACAAATGTCCTTGCCAATGATAGGCTATGGTTAAATTTTTGAGACTGGGACCAGACTGAATTTTCGAAAAATTAAATATATTAAAGGCTATACCCAATGAACTTACACAGCTATACATTAAAAGTTAATCGGTAGTGATACAAACAACAAAATAGTATCTTCTATTCAAGAATGTCATCGAAGTGGGTTTTGGGACACAAACAGTACACAGACGGGAAAGACATTGAAGATGTCGCCTCTGGTGCATAACCTCGCAAACTGAATACCTTATACACCATGTACACAGAAAAGTACTCTTCATTCTTCACTGGATCTGTTTGCAAGAACGAGTGTTTAGTATGCTCACTACTGACGCTGAAGATGTTATTGTGTTGTTACAGGAATATGGGTGATACACACGTTGTAAGAGTGTTTCGGTTTTCCAACTTTGTCGATCACGGCGGCCTCATCTTTCCAATGAAAACGCATGTGCCCACTCCTCATTACTCCCACAGATGCTTAATCTATAAAAAGCACATCCTTAAATCGCTCTTTTCCGGCGAAGCACATAAGGGTATAAACCAGGCGCTTGCCCTTGTTGGCTTGGCGGATATGTTGGCAGTATCTGTAATTAGTCATTTACAATTCTTGTATTGGCAAGAGTTCTGTTGTTAAAATGTCACAACCATGAGGTATACCAAAAAAGACTACAATGTAGTTGCGATAAAAGACCAAGAGTGGAAATAGGATGGTCTCCCCAATGCGCTTGTCAAGGAGATGCAAATGTCATCTCTCGAGCCTTTTTGACAATCCAACACAGTACAGAAATGCTTCTTTGTAGCAACTAATACTTTGATATATTTACATACCAGAACTGAAGGTCCAAGATATTCTTATCGCCTGCTTAGCGTTTATCGAGCGACTGTTTTGGAAGATGTTTTAGTCGGGTGAGAGAGGACTGTGTCTTGGGTTATTTGAGAGAAATCGGTTTGTTGCATGTGTTGGATTACTAAGTTTTTGGCTTGAGTACTTAGAATTGTGTTTGATTCAACAACCCGGGGTTAGGGGCCGCATGAACCTATGTACTTCATTATCTACCCCTCTGAGGAATGCACAAGATTATAAAACAGAAGGACAAAACATTGAATGACAATATTGACACCTCTTTTGCTCATAATTGCTCTGACTGGAGTGATCCAAAGTATTTTGGCTCAATACATTTCGGCCTGTGACATTGTAAGTGACAACATTTCGACAGTCAAATCAGATCTACGATTTAAGGTAAAATGGAGATAATAAATAATAAATGTTCACATTCGTGTGATCTATTATTTACAGATGTGCCTATTCACATATATGTTGTAAAAAATCGCTGAATTAATTAATTAATTTTGTGACTGTCGAAGTTTTTTTGACGTACTTGAAAACTAGGTTTACCTATTGATTTTAAAATGTTTTCATGTCACTGAGGGTTTTTTCAAATTTGTTTTTCAAATCTATAATGCACATGTACACATTGATAACTTAAAATATCACCAACATGTTAACCAAATTAGGTTGTTGTTTACGTAAACGACGATTGATACTGAAATGGGATAAGTTAAAAGCATATAAGATGGTGCATATAAGTAAAAGTTATTTCAATACAAAACTGATGCTGATAGGATGATCCACGCACAGTCGAGTTGAAGGCATCATCACGATATATAGATATCAGTAGTTACAACACATATGTGGGAAGAGGTGCCGACATACTGACTGCGTCACATGACTTCACAGAATAGTCTTCTGGTTAACCTATTGTAAAGCACATACCAAGAATCTAGCGATTCGTGATATGTGTTGTATCTCAGGTACGATTTTATTGTACCTGTTCATGTGGCAACTTGGATGGTAACTGGTAACACTTACCAGTTGTGAATTTGGACCAACTGGTTATAATGGCTGTACCTACACAATGACATATGAAAACAAACAACAATTTTATACGAAACAGTTTTAAATACAAATTCAATTTTGTATAGGTTTTATAGAATTATTGTTAAATTTAAACTAGCTGAAAAAATGTGCTTTCCCAGCAGGACAAATACTCCACAGAGGTGACCATCTTTTTGCGAAGATGACTGAATGAGAGTGAAATCGTCCTCCTATTCAGAGAGTTCCCGGAATGTCTCGGCACACAGCCGCACGTATGTCCTGGGGAAAATATATAAAGTGTGAACTTAAAATGTTTACATCTATTCTGAAACCAGAAAACGATATATTCATGAAAATCACAGGAAGATTTGTGATGAAGATGAAAGGTTACACGCCCTTGAAACAGCTTGTTTATCTTACGTACCTACTCCTTGTTTCCTCACTGATTTACACCGCTCTGCACAGAGCAACCGATGATGGCCAATGAATCTCACTCTCACTCGGAAGTCTCGGTCTGCTTTGTTTATCACGGCAACCATCATCCGGGCATCCGCAATATTTTCTCCCAGTGAGCGAGAGATCTTTCGGCCAGTCCCCATCAACTGCTTCCATCAACTGACGGCGCTAAGCTGCACCGAACAGTACTAAACTACCCGACGTATCTGGCATCAACTGTGAAACAAAGTGATATTAGTTGTCTTCGTTGCCAAACGTTCACATTTCGATAACGGCAAAACTAATGGTTGATTAAGGGCAAGACAGCTCACAATTATTTTAATTTCTAGGTTAAGACTGAATATATTTTCTTATAACTTCCTCCATTGTGATTGCAAACATTTGTTCACTAATCCCAAGAGCCAGTCTCAAGGTGTATTTCATGCCACGAAGATCTCAGAGTGAAACATATTCTTATCGACTGTATAGATTTTAAAATTGTAAGAGATTTTTTTTATCGCGCGACGACCTTGGAAGATTTTTTTGAACGGGTGAGAAAGGACTGTGTCTTGGGTTATATGAGAGCAATCTGCTTGTTGCATAAGTTTTAATGTGTGTATATTTTAATATTTTGCATTACTAAGTTATTAACTTGAATGCTTAGAATATGTTTTGTTTGTTTGCCATATTCTAATTACAACACATATAAGGGAAGTGGGAAGAGGTGCCGACATACTGGCGTAGCCACATGACTTCACAGCATAGTCGTCCGGTTAACCTATTCTAAAGCACATAGTTAATAACTTAGTAATCCAACCAGTCCTAGGGTGTAAGACATGCCACGAAGATGTCACAATGAAACGTATTCTTATCGACTGAATAGATTTTAAGATTGTTAGAGATTCTTTTTATCAAGCAGCTACTTTATAGGATCTTTTATGTCGGGTGAAAGAAGATTTTATCTCCGGCTACTTTAGAGAAATCGGTTTGTTGTATAAATTGCAATGTATGTATATGTTTGTGGTGTGTTGTTTTGCCTAAGTCTCTCACAGTGTATATTTTAAGATTGTAAGGGATTCATTTTATTAAGCAGCTACTTTAAAATATATTTTTAATCAGATAAAAGAAGAATATTTTAGGTTATTTGGGTTTCTTGTATAAATTTGTATGTACATACATATTTTTGATGCGTTGTCTTGATTACTTCTGGTTTCGCTGGAATAGTTAGAATTTAATCGTCGCTATATTGCTGAACGCGACTTTAAACCTTAATTCTCCCTCTCTCCCTTGTGAATCTAGATACAAGTGGTTAGAATGGCTGCATCAACACAATGAGATATAGAAAGAATCAAACAGATTCGTATAGATTTATTAGAAATTTGTTATAACTTGCCGAAAATAAATTAATGTATCCGAATATATAAGCCTGCACCGAAATCGAAATACAAGAGAAATATAGACATTCACACCCCACCTCGCTGGTACACAGGCTAAATTTAAAAAACATTTCACTGGGTCCTCGCCTTTTGTTTATTTCACAGGGGCTCGGTGAAAAATATTAGGCCTGCACCAAAATCAAATACAGAAGAATATAGGCATTCACACACACATACATACACACTCAGTCTAGTACACCCCTGTCCTGGTATGCTCATCGCTACACCGCGCTCCGCTTTTTTAAATTTCAGTGGTTTGATGAAAAAAGGGAAGGAGAATTGCATCTTAGGTTATTTGAGAAATCGGTTTGTTGCATAAGTAGTGTGTGTGTGTGTTTTTGGTGCGTTGGATTATTGAGTTATTGGCTTGAGTGCTTAGAATTTTGATTGATCGTCGCTATATAGCTGAAATATTGCTGAACGCGTCATCAAACTAATTCTCTCTCTCACACATACACTTACATCAATGGCATCCTCTCTATCATCACCATCACTCAAAGTTAGGAGACCAACAGGAAAACGGTACGATGTAATATCGTTTTCTAAATGATACAAGCCAAATTTTCTGATGTATCTAAGGTTTTCATTATTCGCCAAATGCACATGGTACTCTCTTGATAGCTTGTGGAAGACTCGTTGGAAGAGCAGTACCGAATTGGAAATTTCTTTAAGAACTTTTTCTGCATTTCTCCAGTAGGACCCAATCAAAGGAATTTCATCCGATTTGTTTATAAATTCTCTAAGGAGATGGTGATCATCAGTTTCCAGTCTTTGAATTTTATTTTTCGTTGCGAGTTTGCGTAAAGTAGCAGCACACCCAGATTCATTAATGTGTATAGGATTTTTTCCTATTGAATTGAATGATGATATAATATGATTGGATGAAGCCCTATATTTAACTCGCATTTTATCAATCTCGTCCCGGTCATTCGAACATGAGAGTTTTCTTGCTGGTGTCGGGATGTTATAATGAAATTTAATGTTGTCTTTTTTAAAATATATTTTCAACTGGGTGAGGTCATCAATGGTAGCAAGATACGAACGTAACGTGAGAGATCTATGGCGTTACGTTTCGTAACTTGTGTCTAAATCCGCTTAACTCGGGGCTAGGGGCCGTATGAACCTATGTAGTTTAAGATCATCATGGTGCTCATATGAACAGACACAATGAAAGTGTGGCCGAGATACCTTGAAATTTTCTGATGTATTCAAGGTTTTCATTATTCGCCAAAACCAGATGGTACTCTCTTGATAGCTTCTGGAAGATTCGTTGGAAGTGCAGTACCAAATAGGAAATTTTCTTTAAAAACTTTCTCTGTATTTCTCCAGTCGGACCCAATCAAAGGAATTTCATTCGATTTGTTCATAAATTCTCTAAGGAGATGGCGATCAACAGTTTCCAGTCTTTGGGTGCACTGCTACTTTACGCGAACTCGCAACAAAAATAAAATTCAGATTCATTAATGTTTATACGATTTTTTCTTTCTTTTGAATGATGATGTAATATGATTGTCTGAAGCCATATATTCAACTCGCATTTTATTAATCTAGTCTCGGTCACTCGCACATGAGAGTTTTCTTGCTGTTAATGAAATTAACTGTTTGTTAAAATATATTTTCCATTGGGTGAGGTCATCAATGTAGCAAAATACGAACGTAGCGTGCAAGATCTATGGCGTTACGTTTCGTAACTTGTGTCTAATTACGCTTAACCCGAGGTTAGGGGCCGTATGAACCCATGTACTTTAAGATCATCATGGGGCTCATATGAAGACACAATCAAAGCGTGAGTGAGATACATCATTCTCTAGACAACGACTTTACAGCAATTATTATGGATTAAGAATACTGATCATCGATACGGATTTTATATTTTTGGAACATCATGCCGGCGTCATTCGCATTTTATCAGTCTCGTCGGTCATTCGAACATGAGAGTTTTCTTGCTGGTGTCTGGATGTTATAATGAAATTTAATGTTGTGTTTGTTAAAATATATCAATATCATATGGGTGAGGTCATCAATGGTAGCCAAATACGAACGTGCAAGATCTATGGCGTTGGAACATCATGCCGGCGTCATTGAAAACTGTTGACCGCTTCTCTCTTGCAGGATACTAGCCTATGTTTATGTATACTATGATTGTCTTTTTGAATTTAGTGCTAATACTGTTATATGGATATGGAATAGGTCTTTGGATTATGGACGCGGATATTCTTTAATGGACGACGGCTGAATTCTGAATGACGGACAAAACGCTTGTATCCGATGAAAAAATACATTTCATCTTCCAACCACACTGGAAATGTTGGTCATAATTACGATCGCTTGTGGATGCTGCTTTCAGAGGTGTTCCTTCCCAAATTTCTTTTCATATCTGTAAGACATTACACGTAGACAAAGATAGAACATCTTGAATCAATTGGGACGGAAGGTCACCCTGGCCACCTTCCATTGACTGGAATCGGAGGTTGCCCATGCTGCCTTCCAATGACTGGAATGGAAGGTCGTCTTGGCCACCCTTCCTTGACTGAGATGGCAGGTTGCCCAGGCCACCTTTCATTGACTGTGAAGGATGGTCATCCTGATCACCTTCCATTGATTGTGAATGATTGTCACCCAGGCCACCTTCCATTGATTGTGAAGGATTGTCGCCCTGGCCACCTGAAGTTATCTGCAAGTTTTAAGAGTTGCATCGAGTACAATATATAGTGTTGCTCAAGGTGAACATCACCGGCAGTGCATGTAGGTAGAGTGGGATTCCTATCTATTGTAGACAATAATTTGTGCATGTTTAGTCTCAAAACAGGCTCTGTTTGTAGTGAACGATCTTTTTCGGTGACGGATACTTTAAGAGCTGTTTTATCCCTTTGATCTTCATGCCGTATACATGCATGTACATCATAATCTTTTAGTACATCAAATGGTAACTTGTCAAAATAATGTTTGAAATCAGAAACAAATTTAAGCTGTTCTATTTCTTCCCAAATTGTTTCTTCCGGACCCATTCTGTCTAACGTTTCTTTGTTATGCTGTATATCAACAGAGTTAACGTTATTAATTTGTTCCAGTGCAATGTTGTCATTCTTCTCTAAATTTCTGCCTACTACTCAAGAAACATTTCAGCAATAATTTGTTTGCGCCACGTTCGCCTATTTGATAAGGCTTGCTAAAAATTGCTTTGCGCCTTTGGCCTCCTACGCTTCGGTATTGGAGGGATGCTATCTAAATTTGTTGATACATTCAAATGTGTGGACAGAATGTACAGCAGTTGAATCACAAGACAACGTTTTTAGGTACTATGAAATTATTATTCTTAACTGACATTCTTAAAATCAGCAGATTTTATTACATATAGTGATGGTTGGTTCCGATTTCAATTGCAGAGTATACTCTTTGTATTGATTAGTTGTGGTGCTTGGTTTGTTACCAGAAACATGATCTGCTGTCAGGACACTCGAACTGGTGTTGTCCCCTGCTGAATAGAAATGCTGCCATTTGAAGGGCTTTTATGGGCTTTGATTTTCTTCATTCCTAGGAGGAGTTTTATGCAATTTGTATGTGGACCCCGGTTGACAGGTTGTCTTCAGTAAGATGGATAGGTCTAAAACAACATGTCCAAGGAAAGAAGAGTATATTGATATATCTTTTAGGTATGCTGTCTGTTGGACAGATGATGAAAGACTAAGCAGTTTGTTTGTTCTTAACGAATGCTTAGATGTGAAGGGGTCACGTCCAATCGATCGAGACGGTTTCTCGATAAACGAGTAAAACCGATAACTATCTCGTCTCGAAGGGTCCTGGTTTATCTGTATCGATTGTTGTCCCGGTTTTCTCTCGAAGCACACGCCCATCTCGATCCCCCTCGAAATAAATCGACTTGCTCCGAGAATGAAATCGGGATGTCTTCTAATGAAGGTTTGAGCCATTCGGAAGGCGTAGGCTCCTAATGCATATACTTCACTAGCTGTGGCGGGGAGACTAATCTCTGCGAGTACATCTGCATTAAATCTCGGGAGATTTATTGAGGATTATTTTGTTATTCTTTCTTTACATCTGCAGTCGCATACTTGCTCCGACAGCGCATTTTCCGTACACGTTATGTATTGAAAGAAGAAGAAAAAAAAGGCTCATTATTATTCAGTGTTACTTATTTCCAACCTACTTGAGATACGTTCGGGAACTGCGCATTCAATTAAATTCTACAAGTCTAGAATAAAATTCCATATGTTCTGAAATTATCTCAAAATGGGAGATTTTTATTGATAATACTTATTTCAGGGGATCTTGACTTAAATATTATTTTGTCGATCCATCTCGAAGGTATCGAGAAAGAGCCTCGCTTAAGTGGGCATGACCCCTAAGATTGTAAGCGATGTTTATTATCAACGAATACATTGGAAGATCTTTTAGTGGGCGAGGGAGGATACAATGTGTGTATGTTCTAATGCATTGAATTACTAAGTTATTGGCTTGAGTACTTAGAAATTTGTTTGATCGTCGCTATGTAGCTGAAACATTGCTGAACGCGACAGTAAACTCTAATTCTCTCTCTCTCTCTCTCTCTCTCTCTCCAATTACTGCCTTGATGACATATACACTATTACAAGTTTGTGTGGGGTAGTAAGTTGAGCAAAATCCAGATATGCATTTGTGGTTACCTTGCTGTGTAGTTAAATTGAGCTCGTGAAAAAATATTAATTCAATGGATTCTGCTAGGACAAAGCAAGCCCTGTTTTTAGTTGCACTAAGGATTAATTTGGCAGTGCCCACCCTTCAAGATCTGCATAAACCAGCTTATTACTCTTGAAGAAATACTGTAAACACAAATTGATTTCCATCATGGCCTCATGCATGTGTATCCACCATCATTAAGTCGAACAAAAAAAAAACTAAGCGAGGATTTGAATCTTTGTCATCATTGAGTTCATTTTGATGGTGGCACGATTGACGGTATTGGGCATAGACTATGCTGGAGGACTGTGTCGAGACATTGAATGGCGCTGACATGTTTTGATATTTTTATCCAGTGTGACAAATAATGAAATTGGACAACCAACAGATCCTGGTGATGCTCCCTAGATCTTCTACAATGAAATTGTCTTTTTTTAGTTTGATCATAGAGTTGGGAGGTTTATTCATTATAGTATCTAAATTGATTCAACATAGAAGTGGAAGAGTTTTTATGGTAGGAACTTGTTGAACAGTAGCAGTAAGCCATTCCTTTTCTGCGGAAACATTTCGCCCAATTTGTTTCATTTCGTGCATTTTTGCATTTCTGCGTTGTTTCTAAGCTAAAACAATTTCCAGATGACAATTCAAAATAATGTTGATACTCTTATTTTTGCTGCAGTGAATGTAGATTGCTTTTCAGCACTTCTACATGTAGCTGTGGCAGAGGTGGAGGATTTGAAGCTGGTTTACTACATTAGACCTTATCGTCCATCTTTCCATAGCATTTTATAGTTTTGAGATTATAAACTAGTGTTTGGCACTCTGATCTTGTCATACCACCTGCTCCACCGCCGGCTTCACTGATGACGCCTGGTTTCTTGCCAAATTGCCGCGGTCGAAAGATTAGTATATTGACGAAGACATCGTGTGTAACATCTCTCACGTACAGTCCGGGCCAACTCCTAAATGAGTAACCTATCGCCCATTCTGACAATTTGTTTCCAAATCGGGAAACATATTTCCTGAACAGGAAAGTTTAAGTTTGTATTGATAAATTGCAAAAAAA